>JAVJIX010000107.1:0-167500 GCA_036785185.1 Paratrypauchen microcephalus | reverse complement strand
AGTGCGGAAGAATACAGTCGAATCACGCAGCACGCTGCCAGGGGAATCCCAGTTACGCACCGGGAAGGGAGTTCCCCTGTTGCACAACGTGGTGCGTGATTCGACTGTATTCTTCCGCACTGGAAAATAGTTCTCCAGTCTCCAGTCTAAGGCGGAGGAGCTGCAGATACCGCGGCGGTCAGTGGCGACAGACTCGGACAATGGCTGGGTGAGCAGGAAAACGCTTTCCACCACTTATTTTAGTCTCTGAACTGTGGGGAGATGCCCAAATTTGCCCTGGGGGTGGCATATCCCTTTAAGACCTCCTCCAAGGCAAGCTTTCCCAGCACGTGAGGCTGGGGAAGAATGTCTCGGACTCCCGGACCATCAGCACCGGCTCTCCCCAAGGCTGTGTTCTTTCTCCTCTGCTCTTCTCCCTGTACACCAACTGCTGCACCTCCTCCCACCAGTCTGTCAAGCTCATCAAGTTTGCAGATGACACCACGGTCATTGGACTCATCTCGGACGGGGATGAGTCTGCCTATAGGACAGAGGTTGACCGTCTGGCGCCCTGGTGCAGCCAGAACAACCTGGTGCTGAACGCCCAGAAGACAGTGGAGATCATTGTGGACTTTAGGAAGCACACAGCCCCACTCCTCCCCATCATCCTGACCGACTCCCCCATTACCACTGTGGACTCATCCCGCTTCCTGGGGACCACCATCACCCAGGACCTCAAATGGGAGCCCACCATCACCTCCGTCATAAAGAAGGCCCAGCAGAGGATGTACTTCCTGAGGCAGCTGAAGAGATTCAACCTGCCAGCACGGACAATGGTGCAATTCTACACTGCCATCATCGAGTCCATCCTCACCTCCTCCATCACCGTGTGGTATGCTGGAGCCACATCCAGGGACAAACAGAGACTGCAGCGTGTTGTGCGCTCTGCTGAGAAGGTGATTGGTTGCAGCCTTCCATCTCTGCAGGACCTGTACACCTCCAGGACACGGACACGTGCAGGTCGGATTGCATCCGATCCTTCTCACCCTGGACATGGACTCTTTGACCTGCTTCCCTCAGGCAGGAGGCTACGGTCCATTCGGACCAGAACCTCCCGCCATAAAAACAGCTTTTTCCCCCTCTGCTGTCGGACTTTTGAACAATAACAACACTAGGACTCTTCTCACCCACCCTCCCACCCACCCGCTCTGTGTCAGGCACATGACCCTGCGCCGGTTCTTCTTTTTGCACCTGACCATACCTGCACCTGCACTGCTATATCCTTGTACTCTTGTAAATTTGTTAGATTTAAGTTTTTGCTACTCTATTTTATTCTATTTTATTTATTGCATGTTAAGTGTTGGTTTACATTCTGCTTCAAGCACCGCAGCAATTTCCTAATGTTGTGAACTTGTTCAAACATATGGCATTAAAACCTTTCTGATTCTGATTCTGATTCTGATAAGATAAAATAAACTCAAGAAAAAATACAAAATGGATTTCAACAGCACATTTTCCAAGAGCCTGTGATCAATACGAGTGTTCATGTTCCCTGTTTAGGAGTTTGATTTTTGCTTGTGACTATAATGTTTTTTGAAAGACTTGTTTAGCGGCACAAATCAGCTCACCTGTTGTTGTTCCAGCTAAATCAATCCTTCCTGGTCAGATTATGTTGAAAAAAAGCTCAGATTTAAGTCTAACAAAGTATTGATAACCCTGTTTTAGACCTGCTTTAAATCCAGTAGTAGTATTTTTATTTATTTATTCTTTTATTTTATTGGGACAGTGCATATTAATGAACATCTACAACATTACAGTGTAAATACTCCAGATTATAGCAAAAATGCTAATCCTTGGGCAGGTGACGCCACAGCAAAAACAAGTGACAACAGCAGCAGTTAAACATTAAAAGTGCCCACAAGTCTGGTTTTCCTTTAGCCGCTGTTTCAAGTGTGATTTAAAGTGTCCAATGTTGGAGTCTCTCTTATTGATGATGGGAGAGAGTTCCAGAACTTAGAGCCTCTGACTAAGAGACACTTTGTCCGAATGTAGAGCGTCTTTGTGGGACTTCACAGTTCCCCCGAGGTCTGTGCGGGACCTCACGGTTCCCCCGGGGTCTGTGCGGGACCTCACGGTTCCCCCGGGGTCTGTGTGGGACTTCACAGTTCCCCCGGGGTCTGTGCGGGACCTCACGGTTCCCCCGGGCTGTGGCCCTAGTTCCCATCCGCCTGAGAGTCTTTGTTTTAATAAAATCCTGTAACAGAGAGGGGCAAGCCCATGTAAAACTTTACATATAAAACATCCATGAACAAAATGATTAAAATTAAGTAAGTTGTACTTGTCTAAAACAGTGCAGTGGTGGACTGAGAATGGTTTCTTGTCCAATATTTTTACAGATTTTTTAAAAAGTGATTCCGCTGGTTTAAGTGTTGTGCCATGTGGTTCTGCAGATCTCTAGATGAGACAGAGTCATGGAGTGTAAAAACATTCGTGCCGCATATAGAGTCTTAAATGATCTCACCTGTCTAAAATTCACTAAGTTAAAATGAACAGTTTTTGTGTTTCTTAAAGGTCCCATGGCATGAAATTTTCACTTTCTGAGGTTTTTGAACGTTAATGTGAGCTCCCCTACCCTGTTTAGGGCCCCCCTTCCCCCCATGGCTAAAAGTTGCGAAATGTCTAAACTGAGCATTTGCGGTCCTTTTCTGCGTTTGAAAAAAACACAGCTCAAACGGGCGATTCTGAACAAGGAAACTATGTTACGTCACATCGAAAAATGCAGCTCCACCCCCCGTCTGGATGTCTACCCACCATCTCTGTAAATCACGCCCAGAGAGTTTGGACCGCGAATGAGCTACGCAATGCGAAATGCGTTTTTTTATTTGCCTGGAGGCAGGTGCGAGTGTTTCTAGGCTCGGAAGTCCTTTATCTGAGCCTCTGGACCTCTGAAACAGCAGTGGTTTAATTTTATTTTCTGTGAAAATGTGTTTTTTTCATTGAAACGCCTCTCCTTTCTTCCTCTGCACTTAAAACGCGGAAGTGGGGACAGTGCACAGCGCACCGCTAAAACAAGGAACCAGTGGCACATTTGCCCCCCCCCCTTCCCCACCCGCTCCTCTAACCTATCTCTGTCCTTCTCATTTGCATTCAAGCAACAAGGCCCAGAATGAGTCGTTCAGAGAGAGACTTTCTGACTCTGACTGTGTACATGTGTCTTTCTCATGCACTGAGTCTTGATTTTGGAGCAGGATTCATTTACAGTATTAGGGAACGATTAAGGCACCATATAAAAGCATCAAGAAGTACCATGTCATGGGACCTTTAAATCTCAGTGTCGGGTCCAGCGTCAGTCCCAGGTCTTTAAACTCTTGGACGAGACTGTACTTGGAAGCCTAAATTTTGTACTTGTTATAAAAGTTTGTATTCAAGAACAGTGAGATTCATGCGCTCTCTCCTGGTCTGGCTCACATCTCGTCTTTCTGCTGATCTTCTCCCTCCCAAACCCAGTGCCCCTGTACCCTGCAGTCAGAGCAGTCGGCGCAGTCGGTGCAGCACCGCACTTAATGATTTAATTGCAACGATATTCGACGCGGCTGGAATCACTGTTGTAATTAAGTGTGATTTGAGTTTTCCAGGAGAGCGCATGAATTAATAATGACTTCATCAAAAAGCACTTGGGCTGATTGCCAGAGCATTAGCACCAGACAAGAGGGAGGGGGGACCGCTGTGAGGTCTGTGCAAACCTCATACAGCATCTGCACCTGCAAACTGCCAATAAGCTCACCACGAGACCTGATCTGAGACATATTTTAATTACAGCTGATTTCAGACTGAGCATGTGGAGAGAAAAGAGTGGAGCTGTTCGTTAGTGCGACGTCACTCGTTGTGTTATAGACAGAGCTCTCGCCTCACAACAGTATGGTCCAGATCAGGATGGACAAATGTTGACATCGTATGAATGAGTTCATAATGAGGGGGAATCATTTGAACATGGTTTAAAAGCTCTTAAAACATGATTTCACATGTCTCCTTTAATAAATACAGACCTCAGTCTGCCGTACACAGGTATGAAAGTGGCCAATCATGAAAAAAGCGGAAAGTCACGGCGCACCCCCCCTGGAAAATTTTTAATTTCTGAAATTTGGATTTCTATATGCTATATGTTAGCAATAAAGTAAAACTGTACATAAAAGTACAAAAAAAAAACCCACATTTTATTAACTGGTAGGCCTACTAGTAGTATATATTGGATTTGTTTTTGCTTTACACTTCGTCTAATCAGAGGCATTGAGGAGGAGCTTATGCGCGCTAAAAGGCGCAGGTGAAAAAGCGAGGAGCGACGCGTTAAGTGAGGCACGGGCAGGTAAGTTGAGGTATAGGATGTTTTATAAAGTTTAACCTGTGTACACGCAATGGTACACGCTGTTGCGAAAGAGCTGCGCTCACTCGCTTGGTCCGCGGCTCCAGACACGAAGTTTAATACGAGATACCTGTACTTTTGTTCTGAATACGGGACGATTCTGTTTTTCAAGGGTTGGCGACCATAAACACAACTATACATATATATACACCCAAAATATTTCTCAACGAATTTGCACAGATATTTAAAAAAAAATAAAAAAATTACCCTGCGGCTGAAAAAAAAGCGGAGATCCGCTAAAAGACGGAACTCTTTCATCCCTGCGTACATCTCCACCTAGAAGCCACGGGCCACTCCTTTGAGGACAGTGAGGTACAGATCTTGGCCAGAGAAAAGAACTGGTTTGAGAGGGGAGTTAAAGAGGCTATTTTTGTCAAGAAAGAGAATCCTTCCTTGAACAGAAATGGAGGTCTCAGACATAATCTGTCTCCCATCTATAACTCTATTCTCAAACCTAAATCAAAACAAACAAAGAAAACAATAGGGCAGCAGGTCAAGTCCAGAGGTGTGAAAACACCCATTATGGCCCTGAAGGGTTCTGCTAACAAGACCCACACTCCACTCCCACTGCAGATCTAACAAGCCCACCTAACTAACACAAACTGTAAACAGTAGTTTAAAGTACTTTAAAGGTGTCTCAATTTCATTGTAGTTCGCTCGTCCCTTCAGACAGATATAGGCAGTGTCCTCCAGCGTCTGACCAGAACTGAAGAAGCAGCTTGGATGAGCTGTGAAACGTATTCGACCATATAAACTTTTGTCCAGTTCACAAATTGAATTTCTCATTTTGCTACTATGGTTATGGACAATAGTTTGAATCTTGTCCACTCGACCATCTCGACCATTGAATCGGTAATTACATAGATGTCCCTCTTTCTGCAGTGTGAACTCATTTAACAGCCCCATGACTAAGTGTCCGCAGCAGTGCCTCCTCTGAGCCTGTGAGGGACATATTGTGCTGGACACAGGAGCAGATGGTGCCGAGCTCAGAATTAGACTGGGCCAGAACCCATAGACATTATGGTGGTTGCCTGGCAAACCCACAGTGATATGTGTCTGTATTTTTTCTACAGATGGATTTCAGTCTGATGCCTACGCCCTCTGCTGTGCCTCGAGTCTGGTCAGTTCAGTGACGCAAGGAGCTCATTGGTCACTCATCATTTACAAGTAAAATTAGAGTTTAGTGCTTCGCTTCTTGCTTCTACAGAAATACACCATGTTTTTAAGTCTACTGTTGTTTTTTCTACTTCATTTTCATGCCTCTGATTGGCTAATCCACCTGCCAATCACACCCATCTGAACTCGGAGAAATTCACAGATGATCAGACGTATATCTTTGTAAAATACCTAATAATGATGCGTTTTCTGGATCCCAGGATAATGCAAAATATAATGGGTCACAAAAGTTTGACAATTGTACTTTTATTTTATCAAGCTATCAAGAAACTGGAGCTGGAAGTTGGACTGAAGTTGCTTGTTACCAAAGTCTTCAGATGTGAAAATGTCCTTTGACGGCCTCCGCTCAGGCCTGGACTGGTAATCAGGCATACCGGACATTTTCCCGGTGGGCCGACAGTCCTAAGGCCCGATGCTGTCTTTTTTTTATTTATTTTTTAACTTAGAGACCAGCCCACAATTTAGAGGAGGTGTCCCATTGGTCCATCTTCAATATAGACAGTGGACTAAACCAATCAGGATATAGAAGCTTACGAGAGCGGTCCCGCCCCTTTCTCTGCACTGATCCCCGCCAGTTTCAGGAAACATGGAGAAGCGGCAGAAAGGGGGTGTGGAGAAGTTCCGGGCTAAAAGATTAAAAAATCTCACTATAGACGCTGCAAAATGTTCTAAAATAACAGACATATTCTCTGGAGGGGCTGGAGCCTCCACGTCCTCTGCAGGTTGAAGGTGGACAGGGAGAGGAGCAGCCAGAGACTGTGGACAGGGAACCCGAGGGAACCCGAGGGAACCCGAGGGAACCCGAGGGAACCCGAGGGAACCCGAGGGACAGAGTGAACAGGGAAGTGTCGCACAGGCACAGCAGGTCAGCAGGTAGTAATGTTAGGATAATACCGGGACTTTTAGGTGATGGACAGGCATGAAAATCGCTCAGCTTTCAGTGAAATTTGCCGTTTTGTGACCTACGTGAATTGGGTAGAGTCAATGAGAAAAGGTAACCTGGGAAATCCCAGGCTGCTTTCCTTCATTCCAATCTCAAAGACAGCCTGGCAACTATGGCAAGCGAGCTCTGCCGATTCTGGGAGCCAATCAGAGAGCGGGGAGGGGTGGCCAGACGGTGACGCGTACTACAGGCGTTTCCCAATTCAGCGAGTGCACGGTTCTGAGCATCCTTGGAGGGGAATGTGCGTCATATCCGGCGCGACAACCGCCGTTCCATTCGGTTTTTGTCCCGTGCACAGTTAAGATGCGCTCTGAACAGCACAGTCGTTTCCATGGCAATCGGGGCATGGACCAAGCGTGCAAACATGCACGCTTCGCACACTCAAAAGCCCCACCATGCACAGCGCGGCAGGATATATGACTACAAAGATGGACTCGCCAGCAACATCGCCATGTAACAGTTGCAACGTCACTATAAAATATACGTACTGGTTCACCTCACCTACAACTATGCTACAAGAAACTCTTCATAAACTACGCTAAACATGTGTGACGGTGGCCGTAACGGCATAGATCACGGCACCTGTTTTACCGTTCACATGCTTTTTCCTTTACACTTCTATATTTCCTTTGCTGTTGTAATGCTGGATATTCTACAGTATCGCCATGTCCAACGTTTACTCTAAACTGCGCACTGCTCGCACATTCTCAGCGCACAAGAAAACCTATGCAGCGCACTGTAAATCAGGGATGAAAGAGCTTTTAGCGGATCTCCGCTTTTTATTCTGCCGCGGGTCATTTTTTAAATATCTGCAAAGTGCGAGGCGCGCGAGGGGGGGGGGGTGCATTTCGGATGTTGCGCACAGGGATCCAAGGAGCGCTCAGGGAGTTAGTGTGTTTGCTCAGACACATTAAAAATTAGGGGGAACATTGGCCATGTCCCAATTCCAAGTATTACTAGTCACAATAGAATAATATTTTTGTCTGTCGGGAACAAGGAGCAGACCACCCGGCTCACTGAGCTGAGGCGGGACCTGTTCCATTTTGCAGACGCCCATGTGATCCCCGGACTGCACTCAGGGCTCAGCGAGTATGCACCGCCTCGACTGCAGACTGAGACCACACTCCGAACCGTGCACTCGCTGAATTGGGAAACGGCTTACGTGACAACCGGAAGCTTGTAGTTTGAACTGACAACTGACATGATTGGCTATGGGCTACGTATACGCCAAATGATAGACATTCGTAACGCCCAATAAACGGCCATTGGCGATCGTAAACCACACCTCCGCTACAAGATATTCAGTAGGTGGCTCCCAGACCATATCTCACTTGTGATATGGTCAGGTGTAAACCAGGCAAGAGAAAAGGGTCATCTCCGTTGACTAAGATTTAGCACGGATTATTTTTTCTATGTCTGGGTTCTATAGGGCTAAAGGATAAAGTACAAAAAAAAAACTGTTTAATTTATGTAAAATATTGATTTAAAATTTTGCTAAAATCTGTTAAAATAGTAGCTAGTACTCTAGTAGTATTTTCCATGTGTACTTTTTTCCTTTTTTTTTTTTTAAGTACTTGAGTGTATTTTTGGAAGCAGTACTTGTAATTGTGTACATTTTTGCCTGTATTTTTACTTGAGCACACATTGGCAGTACTTTTTCCACCACATTGTAGACTTAACTCCCAAAGGGAACAGGAACCAAAACGTTTACTGAATACAAGTCAGGGTACAATTTCACTGTGTTTCTTTCTATAAAATATATCTGTTTCCTTCTTCCTGCACACCAGCGTGTCCTTGCCTTGTTTACGTTCTCATTCATGCGTTCATTCATCTCTTCATAAAAGCTTTCTATCTATTAAGAGTTGCCGTTTTTGCCGCTGTTCCTCCCTGACCCGTGCACACGCCGCTCTTCGCTTCGTTCTGTTAGACTGGCCTTGGTCTTTGGTTGCGACTTAAAATGCACGCGCCCATGTCACTGCAAACCGACCAATCCGGAGACGGCGCTACATTGATTTGTGTAATGCCTGCATCCTGAGGCCATTACACAGATTGTTGGTACAAATAAATGGACAAAGTGGAGATGAGAGATGCACAAAGCGCCTCTTATGGGGTCAGCGCAGCGGTGGCGTTTTCAATCTCATTTATTGTGTCCGAGCGGAGTGTGTGTCTGATAAACCTGGATGTGTGTTTGTGGGACATTTGTGCTGAGCTCACACACACACATACACACAGTTTAATCTGATGAGATGAGTTCTGTTGTTTCTGTAACTGGTGCAGCTCAAATGAAAAGGACGAGTGAGGAGGCTTCCCAAACATGACTCAGTAGGATTTACATTTCTAAGGCTGCGTTCAGACTGCAGCCTGAAGTGACCCAAATCCGATTTGTTTTTTCGCCCCTATGCGACCTGTATCTGATCTTCTAATGACAGTCTGAACGACACAGATCAGATTGTTTCAAATGTGACCCAGGCCACTTGGATATGTGGTTCTAAAATCGATACATATCCGATCTTTTGGCATGTGACTTCAGTCTGAATGACCAGGTCACATTCATCCGACCATCAACAAGCGAGAGTGGTACAAGTAGGCGCTCACAAATGTACACAAATGATCTTCTCGTCATATGAAAATGGTGTATGAAGTCCATGTCAGTGAAGCAGCGAAGCACGTAGCAATCCCACCACTCTCAGCACCAACACGTTCCTTTCTACGGATGTTGGTTGCTGCCACTGCCCCACAAAACGCCAAGGCCAAAAACCTTCTCCTTCTCAATCTTTTCCTTAAAACAAATAAGTTATACATGTTCTGGCTCTGGTACGACAGCAACTTTAAAATCTCCAGGCGCTCAATGCTCGTGTCTATTTTTAGGCGACTTCCGTAAACACTGAGCACGCTCGCCGCACATGACCTCGTCGTGTCCTCCAAGGTGCATGCGGGACACTTAAAGTTCACACTGGAGATCACATACAAGTGGCATTTAAATGGAAATGTGAACGACCTCACAAAAAAATCCAAATTGAGCTTTAAGCCCTAAGTGCTCTCACTGAGTTGAAGTTCTCTGTGTTTTCATGCAGGTTGTGGTGGGTTAAGCTCAGATCAGAGGCTGCAGAGAATGTTCATGTTTTTAAGAGTGGGCTCAAGACTCACCTGTTTAGCTTAGCTTTGATTGAAATGTTATACTTTTACCTGTTTATTTTTCATATTTTATTTTAGGCATTTTATTAGCTTGAAGTAATATTCATCTATCGTTTTTCAGGATTACCAGTGCTCCCTCTGTAGGAGCCCTCTTCACCGGGAGCGGTGCCGGGGTCTGTCCCATGAGCTCCTGGTGGAGGGATGGTGCTTAGGCCTCAGCCCTCCCCTGGGCCTTGTGTCCTGGTGGGGGTTTGTGCATAGGCATCATCTCTCCCCTGGGCCCTGTGGCGGTTCCTGGTGGCAATGGACGGCTCTCTGCTCGTGGTGTAGGCTCCTCTACTGGTTCGCCTGTATTCAGCCTCACTTTGTACTATGTGTAGTTTTATGTATTTTAGCATGTTTGTGTGTGTGTGTTACTGTTTGGGTTGTTTGGTTGTCGGGCAGATGTGGGGGGCTGGTTGGGTGGAAGGAAATGTGGGTTGTTTTTAATCACTGTATCAATCAATCAATCAATCAATTTTATTTATATAGCACATTTAAAACAGCCAAGGCTTACCAAAGTGCTGAACAACATTAAAGGTGACATAAAAATCAGGTAGAGTTAAAATAACAACAATAATAACAATGGTGACAATAATAAAATAATAATAATAATAATAAAACAACAACAACATCAACAACAAGAAGGTGCCAAGGTGTCTCTTCCTAACTCTGAGTAAAGGCCAATGAGAAAAGGTGCGTTTTTAGCAGGGATTTAAAGTGCTCCAGTGATCAACCAATATTTATAAAGCGCTTTTCATACAAAAAAAAGTAACACAAAGCGCCTTACAGTGATTAAGGATTAGAAGATTGACTTTTATTGATCTCACACAGGAGAAATTGTTTGTGCATTTGACCCGGGGACCATCCCCATGATTTTGTTGTTTAGAAAGAAAGAAAGAAAGCTATGCCTTTATTAGTCCCACAGTGGGGAAATTCCAGTTCTGCATTTAACCCATCCTGTTATTAGGAGCAGTGAGCAGCACATTACTGCGCCCGGGGACCATCTCCATGATCTTCTTGCTTCGGCTTGGTCAGGACCTAAGCTCGAGGATTTTACCTATGGTGCATGTTTTGGGTTGGTGGGGGAAACCGGAGTGCCCAGAGGAAACCCACCCAGACATGGGGAGAACATGCAAACTCCACACAGAAAGGCCTGGGCGACCCGGGGATCGAACCCAGACCGTGCATGCAAACTCCACACAGAACACACACAGAAAGGCCTGGGCGACCCGGGGATCGAACTCGGACCCTTCTTGCTGTGAAGCATGAGCGCTACCCACTCAGCCACCGTGCCGCCTTAGGCCCGGGCGACCCGAACCTTCTTGCTGTGAAGAATGAGTGCTACCCACTCAGCCATGGTGCTGCCAACAGAGAAAAAAAAACAAAACAAAAAAATCACTTTGTGTTACATTACATTACATTACAGTGAGACAGCATCCTAAAGAGGACACTTTGGTACAGTTATAATGTCAGTGCTCTGTAGTTTTAATGGTTCAGAACAGGTTAACCCTCCGTAAAGGGGCGGTGATGCATGACTCAAGCACTGCAGAGTGAACAAGGCGAATGAGCGTTCAAGCTCAGCGGGGTTCGGTGTGATGGAAGCGCAAAGAGACCAGTGTGAAGACAACGTCCAACATGCTCCAACACACAGTATATTTACTGACCTGCCCGGATCTGTATCACTCACTCAGCCTTAACACTGAACATGTATGATTCTCCACCATCTGAGCTGCTGTATGCCAAATAAAAAATGTCAAGTGGGCCTAGCTAAAATGCAATTCAATTTTTCTACATATATTGTATCTATGATGTCAGCCTGTGCCCTAAGGGATGAGGAGTCAATCTAAATAGACTTATACTCCTATAGAATGTGTCGTTTTAATGCCTTCAAATGTTAAAACTTCAGTAGCTCCCTCCTTGTGAATGCTCAGTTTTGCTGTAACATAAAAACAATTACGACTGACTTGCCGATGTTGGCAAAAAGATGTGAGAAGTGAGCGTTATAGAGATCTGAGGCACTCTGTAGTATGAAAGTATAAAGACCTTTATTACAGCATGGACGTTCTGTTCAACACCATTCTAACAATATGAGATTTAGTTTTAAATAGTTAATTGCTATGGCAGCTGCCCTAATTGTGCATTATTGTGTTATTGCACTAGAATCACTACTGTTGCACATGTATTTTTATCTTTACTTTCAATGCACATTCTATTGCACATTACCATTTCACTGCTGCATCTTCCATTGCACATTTACAGGGCTCTCAAGTCTCACGCTTTGAGAGTGTGACACACGCAATTCGACGTGTTCACACGCTCACACGCCACACATGGTATTTCTCACGGTGAAATTTTTTTAAGCAATTCAAAACTGTAGCCACTGTTCACAGCGCTTCTGTGCCCAGAAAATCGGTAAGTTAATGCAGGCATCGGGTCTAAACCAGGACTAAGCCAAGACTAAACCAGATCTAAACCGGGTCTAAACCAGGACTAAACCGGGACTAAACCAGGACTAAACCAGGACTTAACCAAAACTAAACCAGGCCTAAACCAAGACTAAGCCAAGACTAAACCAGATCTAAACTGGGTGTAAACCAGCACCAAACCAGGACTAAACCAGGTCTAAACTAGGACTAAACCAGGTCTAAACCAGGACTAAGCCAAGACTAAACCAGATCTAAACTGGGTGTAAACCAGCACCAAACCAGGACTAAACCAGGTCTAAACTAGGACTAAACCAGGTCTAAACCAGGACTAAGCCAAGACTAAACCAAAACTAAACCAGGTCTAAACCAAGACTAAGCCAGGACTAAACCAGGTCTAAACCAGGACTAAGCCAAGACTAAACCAGATCTAAACCGGGTCTAAACCAGCACTAAACCAGGACTAAACCAGGACTTAACCAAGACTAAGCCAGGACTAAAACAGGTCTAAAACAGGTCTAAACCAGGACTAAACCAAGACTAAACCAAGACTGTGTGTGATAACATATTATCCTGTGCATTATTGAATGATAATATGGACTTTTAGTTATAAAAGCATTTCCATATTAACAAAGTACCTTCTAATTCTGCCCTGCCCTTCCACCATCCCCCCTGGTTTCATTTTATAACTCGACTACTGCTCACACCCCCCACCCCGCTCCTCAGAAATCTCACTCCTAGCAATCTTCAAAACTTGAGAGCCCTGCATTTTTGATGCACACTGCACATTTTTGGACATCTGTAAATACGTATTTATTTATTCTGTTGCACTGCTTCAGATTTTAGATCTTAGATTTTAGTTTTTAGATTTTTGTCTTAGATAGTTTTTGTTTTGTCTTTTGTCTTTTATGTTGTATTTCGTACACTGTCTTTTTGCACTACTTGGCCGGAGAGAAACGAAATTTCGATTCACTGTATAATGAACACATATGGCAAAATTTGACAATAAAGCTGACTTTGAATTTTGACTTTGATCTTTTGGCATTACGTCATAGATTTTGAACATCACTTACACCTGAATAAAACTCGGGAGAGTTTTCAGAGACCAACGTTTATTCAGAATCCATTTAATCTGATGAGTCGCTGTGTCTGCAGCTCCTTCTGTTGATCCTCTGGTCTCTGGGTCACAGATTTCACTTTATCCAATGAGACTGTTCGTCTTGCTCCTGTCCTGCACCTGTCCTACACTTGTCCTAACAACCACCAGGGAGTCAAGATGCAATCAAATCGAAATAATATTTTAAACAGTCGCAATCAGCAAATGACAGACTGTAGTTATTTAGGTAACATATTTTCCTCCACAAACAGCAACATCTCCCTAATCATGTCTTAAAGCTGAGCTAACTCTGTAGCTCAGACCTTTGAAACCTGTTCTGAAATGCAGGAGATTCTAGTATCAGTTTGTCAGTTCTGATTTCAGTCTTCCATCAAATGCAATTCTTCCTGGATGAGTTTAAAATGTGCACTTTGAACAGAATCGTCCTCTTAAAGATCGAAGATATGGCTCCTTAATGGTTCCCTAATACTGTAAATGAATCCTTCTTCAAAATCAACACTCAGTGCATGAGAAACAGAGATAAGATGAGAAAGAGTCATAAATATCTCTCTCAAACTCTTTATTCTGGGCGTTGTTGCTTTAATGCAAATGAGGAGAAAAAAGCTGGCCAATAGTAGAGGGTGGGGGCGTGGCCAAACGCTCCGGTCTCCGCTGTCAGCCCACAGCTGATCCATTTCCTTGTTTTTGCACGGGGGAGAGATTTGAAGCGTTCCATTGAAAAATAAACACATTTCCACATAAAATAAAATTAAACCACTGCTGTTCAAAGGTCCAGAGGCTCAGATAAAGGACTTCCGAGCCTAGAAACACTCGGACGTGCCTCCAGGCAAATAAAAAAACGCATTTCGCATTGCCTAGCGCATTCGCAGTCCAAACTCTCTGGGCGTGATTTACAGAGACGCTGAGTACAGACAGACGGGGGTGGAACTGCATTTGCATTTCTTTTTTCGATCTGACGTCAATAAGGTGCCTTGTTCAAACTCGCCCGTTTGAGCTCCGATTTTTAATAACGCAGAAAAGAATCGCAAATGCTCAGTTTAGACATTTCACAACTTTTAGCCATGGGGGGGCCTAAACAGGGTAGGGGAGCTCACAATAACGTTCAAAAACCTCAGAAAGTGAAAATTTCATGCCATGGGACCTTTAAAGGATGTTCAAAGTATAGAGTGGGTCTGAATATTAGAACAAAATGCCTTCTGTAGAGCTCGTTTATGTTTGTTGTTTCCGCACCTTTGTTGGTTTGTTCTGTTCATCATATTACTTCTATCTGCGTCTGTTTCCATCGTTGGAATCCTTAATTTCTTTACCATTTTGGTATCCTTTTGTAAATAGTTCAAGCCTAATGTAAAATGTTCGAAGATTGCAAAAAAACAAAGCTCATTCTGCTAAATTAGAAGAGGGGGTGGGATTAAATAAGTTTTCTTTTTCCCTCTCCTTTTTAGGCAAATGTTTTTGTTTTCTATGTTTGTTTGTTTTTTGTTATTTCTGTTATTGCACTTTTACTTGCCCAAAATAGATCAATAAAATAAGGCGCTTTAGGTAACTCTTCTGATCTGCTAAAGTCTTGTCTCCATGGAGATGTTATTGCGTTGCCTAGAAATAAAGTATAGCATTAAACTCTCCAACTCCACAGAGACAAACAGGTGACACAATCAGGCCAAATTACAGGTCAGATCTGTGGAGAGGCGAGTGGGCGCACAGTACGAATGCAAGTGTTTTTCAAAATATTTTCCAAGAAATAACCCCTCTGTAATTGAATAAAAGTAGATAAATACTGTATGTCTCATATTGTTGAACCGTCTAAAGCAATAACATAGTGCACCTTTAAAACATGAATCACGTATCTCATCGTACTGCCGTTTCAGATTTTTTTTTCCAAACTCATTCAGCTCATTCTTCTTCCTCGTGTGCCTGTGTAATCCGGTCCAGCTCTGTATTAGACGACAGAGTGGAGATGATCAGGCCCCGGTGGAAACATCATTCACTGATTAAAAAGTGAACCAGGAGCTGTTATGTAAGTGCTTAAACAGATCAGGGCCCGGCCACCCTCACCCACCCGCCCGGGCTCCACTCTGCTCTGCCGGCAAAAAAGTTCCACGGTGACGCAACTTAAAATGACTCAAAATGACTCAAAATGTTCTGCCTGTATGCCTATGCCGGAATGGTCAGCAGTTGCAGTAATGATGCAATGCACGCATTTGCAATAACTACCACAAAAGTTTGAAAACTCAAGACAAAATAGAAAATGGATTTAAGCAACACATTTTCGGGAGTCTGTGATCACCACAAGGGTTCACGGTTTGGGAGTTTGATTTTCAACAAAAAGGTGAGGATGAGGGACTTGTTTAACTGCACAAATTAGCTCACCTGTTGTAGTTGCAGCTTTTTCTGGTCAGAATGTGGTAAAACAAAACTTAGATTAAAGTCTAATTTGAGTAACAAAGCTTCTAATTACACAAGTTCCAAGGAATTCCGACTGTGAATATTATAGCGATCAAAGCCAATCCGGAGCAAGGCTTTTGAAGGTAGTGCTTAGGAAAGGCTGTCTATCAAACATTTTTCTAGCACTCGCGAGGGTGACCTTGGGGAAAGAGGGCACCTGATTTGCCTGTTATTATTGTTGATTGATTTACAGACCAAATGGCGAAATGAAAACCCCAGGATCATGCAGACCAGGTTAATACGAACAATTTAAGGTCAGAGTGGCGGGCCTGACAGCAAGAGATGGGCCATGGTTTTATAGAAAGTCAACTGGAGCCAGATAAGTTCACGTTCTATTGGGACATTAGACATATGTCCAGAGATATGGAGTCTATGGTTTTGACCCTTGTTTTGGTACCCTTTTAATCCATCTATCCATTTTCTTCCACTTATCCGAGGCCGGGTTGTGGGGGCAACAGTCTAAGCAGGGACTCCCAGACTTCCTTTATTTCCTCCAGCTCCTCCGGGGGGACCCCAAAGCGTTCCCAGGCCAGCCGAGAAACATAGTCCCTCCAGTGTGTTCTGGGTCTTCCCCGGGCCTCCTCCAGGTGGGACATGCCCGGAACACCTCCAGAGGGAGGCGTCCAGGAAGCATCCGGAACAGACGCCTGAGCCACCTCAGCTGCTCCTCTCAACGTGGAGGAGCAGTGGCTCTACTCCGAGCTCCTCCCGTGTGACTGAGCTCCTCACCCTATCTCTAAGGGAGCGCCCAGCCACTCTGCGGAGGAAACTCATTTTGGCCGCTTGTATCCGCGATCTCGTTCTTTCGGTCATTACCCAGAGCTCATGACCATAGGTGATGGGAGGAACATAGATTGACAGTAAATCGAGAGCTTTGCCTTTCAGCTCAGCTCCCTCTTCACCAAAACAGTCCGGTACAGCGACACTGCATCACTGCCGACAGTGCGCCAATCCGCCTGTCAATCTCACTCTCCATCCTCCCCTCACTCGTGAACAAGACCCCGAGATACTTGAACTCCTCCACCCGAGGCAAGGACTCTCCACCAACCCGGAGAGGGCAAGCCACCTTTTTACGGTTGAGAACCACGACCTCGGATTTGGAAGAGCTGATCCTCATCCCAGTCGCTTCACACTCGGCTGCAAACCGCCCCAATGCACGCTGGAGGTCCTGGTTCGATGAAGCCGTCAGGACAACATCATCCGCAAACAGCAAAGATGAGATCCTGTGGTTCCCAAACCGGATCCCCTCCGGCCCCTGACTGCGTCTAGAAATTCTGTCCATAAATATAATGAACAGAACCGGTGACAAAGGGCAGCCCTGGCGGAGTCCAACATGCACCGGAAACAAGTTCGACTTACTACCGGCAGCACAGCTCCTGCTCCTGTTATAACTTTTGATCCTTTTTTCATTCTGGTTCAGTCCAGGTTTGTGATGTTAATAAAGACTTTTGTATCTGACTTTTTTGCTGATTTTAATAGAGCAAAAAGTCGGATACTATCATCATTATTGAAACGCACAGGCCTTTTGCTTAGACTGGGACATTTTGTGCGCTCGTAAATTGTGTTATGGTGTGATTAGTGGAGACGGGTGCACACCTATCCTGTCCCGAGTCCTCGACCCTCCGGAAAATCAGTCTGAGGAAAATGAAATCTAATATCTCTCGCTCTATATTAAACCACCCACAGCCGAGCATGTATATTAAATAAGTATTGATCAGTGTGTCTGTGCAAAGTGACTGGGGAGTTTCACCGTGAGGCCAACGCAGTAATTTTTCGCCGTATACATTTCGGGTGCAGTATTTTCATGACGCACAAACTTCGTGGCTCTCACTGCACCTTTTGTTCGGGATAATTCTGTTTTCTTGGTAAAAGTGGAGCAGGTTTTTTAATGAGTTCTGAGCCGCTCTGACTGTCCTCGTTAGAACAGTGACTTTGAATCCAGAATCACACCAAACGGTGACGTAAACGGAACGAAAGACACAGAGAGAGAGCGAGAGAGAGAAGAGAGAGGGAAGAGAGAGGGAGGGAGGGAAGAGAGAGGGACAAAGGGAGGGAAGAGAGAGGGATAGAGGGAGGGAAGAGAGAGGGACAGAGGGAGGGAAGAGAGGGACAGAGGAAGGGAGAAAGAGGGACAGAGGGAGTGAGGGAAGAGAGAGGGACAAAGGGAGGGAAGAGAGGGGGAGAGGGGGAGGTAGGGAGAGAGGGGAGGGAGAGAAGAGGGAAGGAAGAGAGGGAGGAGAAAGGGAGAGAGAGAGGGGGAGTGGGGGAGAGAGAGAGGAAAGAAAATAGGAAGAAAGAGATTGGAGGGATAGAGAGGGACAGGAGGAAGAGAGGGAGGGAGAGAGAGAAAGAAAGAGAGAGAAGAGGAAGGGAAGGAGGGAGAGAGGGGAGGGACAGGAGGGAAGGAAGAGAGGGGAGGAAGAAACAGATGGGAGGGAGAGAGCGGGACAGGAGGAAGAGAGGGAGGAAGAGAGAGAAAAAGAGGGGAAGGAGAGAGAGAGAGAGGGAGGATGAATGGAGAAAGAGAGAGGGAGACAGAGAGATTGAGGGAGGGAGAGAGAGAAAGGAGGGAGAAATTAAGAGAGGGAGGGACGGCGAGAGAGAGTGATCAAGGGAGAGAAGAGGAGACTAAAATGAGAAAGAGAGGAACTAGAGAAGAGAAGGAAGAGATGGAGGGGTTTTTTCTCCATGTATTTCAGTAAAATGTGTCTTGCCCCAGTGTAAGCAGCTCTTGAGGTCAAAAACAGCTGACGATAAACAGGAAGTGCGTGTTAGCATGCTGATTGTTGATGAAACTCCACTTTGGACCCTGAAAGTTGTAAAAAAAAACTCTTATAAACTCATCAAGGTGAGTAATGAGGATGCTCTGAACGCATAAGGGAAGTGAGGAAGGACTCTGGACCACTGCAAACGGTTTAAAATGGACTAGTTCAGTTTTTCACGTTTTTAAGACGGTAAAAATCAGGTACAGCGTCTTTGTGGTTCTGCCCAGCAACTGGAGGGTTTACAGTTCTAGCCCCTGAAGATTTAGACACTGTAACATACTGTATATTCACTTTTATTCCATTTAGAGCAGAACTAAGAGCTGCTGTGTACAAGTTAAACATGAATATGACATGATTTGAACAGGTTCATGTTCTAAAATTTGATGATTTTTTAATTTCAGTTACAGAACAGAGGTCTGTATAACTCTATGGAAAATTTGTGTAGAATCCCTCAGTCGTCCAGGCAGAATCCCCTTTTGTCCAGTTGACAAATTGAATTTCTCCAAATTTAAAATCCACAAATGTTGAAAATTCTCATTTTTTGTTTGAGATCGTCTCCACAAACTCATCATATTAATCTTATGTCTTCGAGGTGCATTGTGTAACTTTTCTGGTGGAGAGTCCGTCACCTGCTTGTTTCTACGGATACGTCTGCCTAGAATGTTCCACAGTATGGCATTAAACAGCTCCAATTTACATTTATTCAATTACAGGTGGTTTTATAGCTTAAAAATAGCTAGAAAACAAACATTCTGACTGTGAGTGGGGTCGCCTCTCCACAGATCTGACCTGTAACTTGGTTTAGTCTCCATGAAGATAGAAAGGTTTAAAGCCATACTGTGGAACATTCCAAAGCCATAACATCTCCATAGGATAAAGCATTTGATGGACTTTCCACCAGAAAACTTTGACAATGCACCACTTTCTGAAACTATTGTGAGAAAATAATGTCAATTTTTATTTGATTTACCGACAGAGAAGACGCTGAACTTTGCGCCAGTTTTTATTTCATGTGGATAGTCCCGGTAATTACAGAGATATTCACCATAGACCAGGGCAAAGCGTCTGTCCTTGTTGCAGTGTTTTCCCTGCTATAGTAAATGTGGTATTTTGTGCGGAGAAAATAGCTGATGTAACTTTCTTGTAATATATAAAACTTAACAGCTCAAAATAATAGAGCCATATTAAAAAGGCAGATTTTGCAGAGTATTGAACGGTAAAGAGCTCTCTGCTGAATCCGCCGCTCCATATGTTCCTGTAACCGAGCGCTTTCCCATTCCCTGTAAAGAGGCAGAATAAAAAGGCTTTAACAGGTCCCCGCGGGCGCCACACTTCACCGCGACAGCAGCGGCGGGCGCAGGGACGGGCGCAGGAGCGGGTACAGAGGCATAAACCTGCAGCATTATTAACCTTGTATAACTCTATAATTGCACCATATCTGAAGTTCTGTGTGGTAATTTGGGGGTCGACATTTAAAACTTACTTACAGACATTATTTATTTTACAGAAAAGGACTTTGAGAATTATCACAAACAGTCAGAGCATCCAACCCATTATTTGATCAACTTAATCCTTTCTTGCATAGAACAAAGTTTGTTTTACCAGAGCTGCCAAATTCCAATCAGACATGTATTTTTACATTAGACATACCCCATACTGATTTTTCACATAAAGTTCCTAAAAAGGGGGTTTTAGGTGTGTCACATATGTTGCCACCATGCAGCTAATGCATGGTGTCAAAATGTCAAAAATGTCAACAAAAAAAAGCTAAATATTTATTGTTCCCTGAAGTAACAGACATTCCGTGCTATAGCTGCTTCATCACTCTATGTGTGGTGTGAAAGATTATTACTATATCATTACTTTAATCAGGGCTCTCAAGTTTTGAGCGGGGTCGTGCGTGTGACTGTAATTTTGCTTGAATTGCGTGAGAAATGCCGTGTGAGCGTGTGAATTGCGTGTTGAGAGCCCTGTTTGTCTAAAGAGCAAACTTAAACTACAAAGCAACTAATGAGAGTTATATAAATGAAGTTATTACCTGATGGTTCTCAGTTTGTTTTATCATCACCGCACTTTGTCAGTGTGTGCTGAGAGGGGCGGGGAGGAGGGAGCGGGGCGGGGGGAGCGGGACATTTTTAACGGATTCATGTAAGAGTCTGGTTAATGTACCGGGCCCGCGTCTCACCATGGGCAGTTCGGCTCTGGGCCGCACGTATTCCGCGCGTAAGCCGTCGGGGGGGACACGTTACGCACAGACGGAGACACCGGGACCGGAGTTGGTGCGTCTCAGAAGAGACGTGGCACCGGGACTGAGGCTCAGGACGTGCCCGGGGGACGGCGTGTCTGCCCCGGCCTCCGCTCGGACCGTGCGCCCGGAGCAGGGGGAGTTTTTTTCGCTGAAAACGCGCGGAGCCTGCATAAACTAAGCCACACAGACCGATTTTCTGGGCACAAAAAAAAAAAAAAAAAAGAAATCAGCGTGAGAAATGCCATGTGTGACGTCGAATTGCGTGTGTCACACTCTCAATGCGTGAGACTTGAGAGCCCTGCTTTAATACAATACACAAAAACCTACATACATAGTGGACACATATGTGGCCTGTCAATAAAATACCTCCTGGTTTGTTTCTTTTTCTTTGAAAATCACCAGCTACTACTTCTACATGTTCTAAAACAAATATTTTACTAAACTGATATAGATTTTCCCTTAATTTTCCTCTCCATGGAGGAATATTTGCACTTGACAAGTGGGAATGTCAAACTCACCTGCTTCCAATGGGGGCTGCCATCTTGATTCTGCAACGGGATATCACAGCGCCATCTAGGAGCAATATAATGCAACTACTGGACTGCATGTATGTGGCCAGGATGGTTTTAGGGGTGAAAATGTCTGTTTTCCCTCCAGTTGACCCTCTTAAACTCAGGCAACATATGTGGCCACAATGCAAGAAAATGTTGAAAATGTGTGATATTGTTGAATTAAGTCTCCACGGTGGCTGAGTGGGTAGCACTCATGCTTCACAGCAAGAAGGTTCCGGGTTCGATCCCCGGGTCGCCCAGACCTTTCTGTGTGTGTTCTGTGTGGAGTTTGCATGCATGGCACCATAGGTAAAGCCTCCAGCTTAGGTCCTGACCAAACCGAAGCAAGAAGATCATGGAGATGGTCCCCGGGCGCAGTAATGTGCTGCTCACTGCTCCTAATAACAGGATGGGTTAAATGCAGAACTGGAATTTCCCCACTGTGGGACTAATAAAGGCATAGCTTTCTTTCTTTCTCAAAGTCATGTATAAAGCAAAGAGTGACCTGTAAATATTCAAAGACTGTTTGACATGAGAACAAGCCACTACAATTTAAAAAGAACCGACATGTTTAAAAAACCCAGATTCAGAACCGAGGTTATGGATCGAAACGTTGTTCATTTATGGAATAATCTTGACAAAGAACTCAAACAATCAAGTACAATAATGACATTTAAAAAATACATAAAATCCAGTGTAATGTGCATGTATGAAAAAGAAAACTAAGTTGTTGCGCACAGAAATGAAGCTTTCTGTTTTTTCAATTGATTAATAATTGTGACTGAAATGGAATGTTTTGATGAAATGTTTTATAGTCACTATCGGTGTTATTGTCTGGAAAAGGGAAGAGGGGCAGATAACATAACATTACTCTTCTTTCTGCTCCTTTCATTCAATTATTGTATTGTTATCACACTGTTGATGTTTTTTATATACTTTATGATTGAAATAAACAAATATAAATAAAATGTATACGCAGCTATTGAGGTTAAAGGTGCACTGTGTAACTTTTCTGGTGAAATGCTTTTCTCCGTGGAGATGTTTTTGCTTTGTGTGGAAAGTTTCACAGTATGGTGACAACAACTAGCATGCTAACACTCACTTCCTGATTATTATGTTTTAGAATAGATATGATAGATAGATGGATTAGATTAGCTCAGGACACAGGGGATATATTTTAAAGATGCACTATGTAACTTTTTGGTTGGGGGTCCATCACCTTCTTGTTTCTATGGAGATGGCATCTCTCTACCGGGAATGTTCCGCAATATGACGTTAAACAGCTCAACCTTACATGTATTCAATTACAGTACAGTATGTGCCAATATGTATGAAACCTTTCTATCTTTATGGAGACCAAACCAGACCGAGTTACAGCTCAGATCTGTGGAGAGGCGACCCACTTTTAGTCAGAATACATGTTTTTATTGATATTTTTGAGCTATAAAACCAATTGTAATTGAATAAATGTAAGGTTGAGCTGTTTAAAGTCATATTGCGGAACATTCCAGGTAGAGCGATGACATCTCCATAGAAACAAGAAGGTGACGGACCCCCAACCAAAAAGTTACATACGGTAGTGCATCTTTAAAATATATCCCCTGTGGTCTGAGCTAATCTAATCCATCATTCGTATCTATTGTAAAACATGTCCAATAATCAGGAAGTGTGTGATAGCATGCTAGTTGTTGTCACAATACAAGTCCACACTGGATTCTGATTTGTGAAAAGGCAGGGAGACAGCGGGCAGAGAGACAGCAGGCAGAGAGACAGGCGGGCAGGGAGACGGCGGGCAGAGAGACAGTGGGCAGAGACGGGCAGGGAGACGGTGGGCAGAGAGACAGCGGGCAGAGAGACAGCGGGCAGGGAGACAGTGGGCAGAGAGACAGCGGGCAGAGAGACAGCGGGCAGGGAGACAGTGGGCAGGGAGACAGCGGGCAGAGACGGGCAGGGAGACAGCGGGCAGGGAGACGGCAGGCAGAGACGGGCAGAGAGACAGCGGGCAGGGAGACGGCAGGCAGGGAGACAGCGGGCAGAGACGGGCAGGGAGGCAGTGCGCAGAGAGACAGCGGGGAGAGAGACGGCGGGCAGAAAGACAGCGGGCAGAGACGGGCAGGGAGACAGTGGGCAGAGAGACAGGGGGCAGAGAGACAGCGGGCAGGGAGACAGTGGGCAGGGAGACAGCAGGCAGGGAGACAGTGGGCAGGGAGACAGCAGGCAGGGAGACAGTGGGCAGGGAGACAGCAGGCAGGGAGACAGTGGGCAGGGAGACAGCGGGCAGAGCAACAGTGGGCAGGGAGATGGCGGGTAGAGAGACGGTGGGAGTGTGTCAGGGGAGTGTGTCAGGGGAGTGTGTAGGGAGTGTGTCGGGGGAGTGGGTCAGGGGAGTGTGTCAGGAGTGTGTTGAAGGAGGGTGTCAGGGGAGGGGTTCGGGGGAGTGTGTCAGGATGTGTCGGGGGAGTGTGTCAGGAGTGTGTCAGGAGTGTGTTGTGTCGAGGGAGTGTGTCAGGGGAGTGTTTCGGGGGAGTGTGTCAGGAGTGTGTCGGGGGAGTGTGTCAGGGGAGTGTGTAGGGAGTGTGTCGGGTGTGTCGGGGGAGTGTGTCAGGAGTGTGTCAGGAGTGTGTCGGAGGAGTGTGTCAGGAGTGTGTCGGGGGAATGTGTCAGGGGAGTGTGTCAGGAGTGTGTCGAGGGAGTGTGTCGGGGGGAGTGTGTCAGGAGTGTGTCAGGAGTGTGGCGGGGGAGTGTGTCAGGGGAGTGTGTAGGGAGTGTGTCAGGAGTGTGTCGGAGGAGTGTGTCAGGAGTGTGTCGGGGGAGTGTGTCGGAGGAGTGTGTCAGGAGTGTGTCGGGGGGAGTGTGTCAGGGGAGTGTGTCAGGAGTGTGTTGAGGGAGTGTGTCGGCAGGAGTGTGTCAGGAGTGTGTTGGGGGAGTGTGTCAGGGGAGTGTGTAGGGAGTGTGTCAGGAGTGTTTTGGGGGAGTGTGTCAGGAGTGTGTCGGGGGAGTGTGTCAGGAGTGTGTCAGGGGAGTGTGTAGGGAGTGTGTCGGGGGAGTGTGTCAGGAGTGTGTCGGGGGAGTGTGTCGGAGGAGTGTGTCAGGAGTGTGTCGGGGGAGTGTGTCGGAGGGGTGTGTCAGGAGTGTGTCGAGGGAGTGTGTCAGGAGTGTGTCGGAGGAGTGTGTCAGGAGTGTGTCGGGGGAGTGTGTCAGGAGTGTGTCAGGAGTGTGTCAGGAGTGTGTCGGGGGAGTGTGTTTATACACGCTCTGCTCTTACATTTATTCATGTACTTTCATTTGTTTACTGTATGTTGTAACACATGTGCCAAAACACGTTTGCTCTTCAGGTAACAGGGACCAAGATCCCGGCTCAGATCTGGAGATTGGACCTGGGAGCTGCAGTGCTCCCGACAGCAGACCTGAGGCAAAGGGAAAGAGTCAAAACATAGACTGTATAAAGAAAGAAGTGGACTACAGGAGTGTGACGTCACACAGCGCTCAGCTCCAGTCAAGTGAAGATCATCAAAGCCGCTCTGGCAGAATCCTGATCCCCTCGGCCATCACCAGCCCCGCTGAGTGTGCCGTAATGTCTGTTGTAATGTGTCTGTGTTTGTTGTGCTGTGTTTGTCTCTGTACATGTCAAACAAGCTCTGTGTGCATGAAAATGAATTTCCCTTTGGGGACAATAAAAGTCTAAGTCTAAAACCAGCAGTTACAGGAGTGAATTTGGAGCCAAGTTCCATATTAGAAATTCTATCAAAGCAGCCGCTTCAGAATGAGGCTGTTGAGGGTCAGGCCCCGTCCTGCCCTCACAGCTGGTTTAGTAGAGGGAGTATGTGCTTAGCACCACTTGCTAACACTAGCAGTGCTAATACAAACCAAAATGAAGAGCCTGACAGCAGCAGTTATGGAGAGAGGGTGACGTTTTTTCAATACAAAGTGAATTGGAGTCAAAGTCAATGAAGTCAGATGTCCACAGTGTGAGTCGAAGGTTTTCACTGTAAGTCTCTGGACTGACCCCAGTATCACTAGAAGTACACACACGCACACACACACACACACACACACACATACATGCACGCACACATATACGCACACTCACGCACACACACAAATACCCATACACACAGATACACACACATACACACATATACGCACACTCACAGACACAAATACACACACACAGACACACACAGACACACATATACGCACACTCACTCACAGACACAAATACACATACACACAGATACACACACATACACACATATACACACTCACTCACAGACAGATACACACACACACAGACACACACACACACACGCACACTCACACACACACAAATGGTATGGCTGTAAGCTTTCTGTGTGGAGTTTTCATGTTCTTCCTGTGTCTGGGTGAGTTTCACACACATGCACAAATACACACATCACACACACAAAACATGCACACATAGGTAAAATGGTCACATCAGATATAGCGCTTTTCCACACACAAGGCACCCAAAGCGCTTTACACACAAGGAACACATACACACATTCACACACACATTCACACACCAGTGTACACAGACACACACAGGTTAAGTGTCTTGCCCAAGGACACAACGGCAGCATTCATCTGTGGGAGCTGGAATCGTACCAACCAACCTGTGGGTCAGTGGATCTGACCGCTCAACCACTGATGTCAAGAGTGGGATTTGAACTGCCAACCTTTGAATCAGTGAACAAACGCTCTACCAACTGAGCTACTGCCGCCCCCAAGATCATGGAGATGGTCCCCAGGCGCAGTAATGTGCTGCCCACTGCTCCTAATAACAGGATGGGTAGGAAGAATTTTTCCTGTGTGAGATCAATAAAGTCACTTCTTAAATACACACACACACACACACACAGCGCATCAGTTCATTTATTTATTTATTCTTTATTTAATAGGGACAGTGCATATTAATGACCATCTATAACACTGCAGTGTAAATACTCCAGATTATAGCAAAAATGCTCATGTTCAGCTGTGGTGTTCACTCTGGCCCATCTTGGATTGAACGCTCTTTTAAATTGACTTTAGTGACATTGGGGAAATGACCTGAATCAAATGTTCTTCGTCCTGTCATAGTCTCTCCATAACTGAACTTATGGATCAATATTTAAAAGATAAAAACAGACTTAACCAGGACCAGCATGAACACTGAGAATGCACACATTTTCTTACAATCGCACAAAGTCGTATTAATTAAGGTGCTTTTCAAAGAGTAAACATGATTTCTACTGTGTATTCTCCGTTTATCAAAGCAACTGCTCGTGTTTGTTCCATAAAAAAACCCTTCCTCCCTCTCCGCCTTAAACCAGGTCAGCGAAAGCAGATGTGAGGTAAAACTTTGGAACAATGTGGGTTTGTGATGATCATTTAAAGGCGAGAGGAGATTTCTGTGCGCGTCCTGCTGGGAATCGGCCCCATTCCGGTGCAGCCTCCGCTCGGCTCTGAGGGGGGCCTGAGACGGAGATCCTGGTCAAAATGTATTCATATTGTAAACCTTATCTGGCAACCACTGTACCACCATGTGACGCTGTGCACGAGCTGTGTCTGGTGTATGTGGACTTTAAAAACACAGAGGAGCACTTCTGGATGGGCTGAAACTTGCAGCACCACACCACATCAAAACTGGGACTAAACCAGAACTAAACCTGGACTAGAAGGACCAAACAAAGTCTACCTCCACACTAAAGGACCAAACAAAGTCTACATCAGGACTAAACCAGGACTAAACCAGGACTAAACCTGGAGTAGAAGGACCAAACAAAATCTTCATCAGGACTAAACCAGGACTAAACCAGGACTAGAAGGACCAAACAAAGTCTACATCTGGACTAAACTAGGACTAGAAGGACCAAACAAAGTCTTCATCAGGACTAAACCAGGACTAAACCAGGACAAGAAGGACCAACAAAGTCTACATCAGGACTAAACCAGGACTAAACCAGGACTAGAAGGACCAAACAAAGTCTACATCTGGACTAAACTAGGACTAGAAGGACCAAACAAAGTCTTCATCAGGACTAAACCAAGACTAAACCAGGACTAGAAGGACCAACAAAGTCTACATCAGGACTAAACCAGGACTAAACCAGGACTAGAAGGACCAAACAAAGTCTACATCTGGACTAAACTAGGACTAGAAGGACCAAACAAAGTCTTCATCAGGACTAAACCAAGACTAAACCAGGACTAGAAGGACCAACAAAGTCTACATCAGGACTAAACCAGGACTAAACCAGGACTAAACCAGGACTAAACCTAGACTAGAAGGACCAAACAAAGTCTACATCTGGACTAAACTAGGACTAGAAGGACCAAACAAAGTCTGCATCAGGATTAAAACAGGACTAAACCAGGACTAAACCAGGACTAAACCAGGACTAAACCAGGACTAGAAGGACCAAACAAAGTCTGCATCAGGATTAAACCAGGACTAAACCAGGACTAAACCAGGACTAAACCTGGACTAGAAGAACCAAACAATGTCTACATTAGGACTAAACCAGGACTGAACCAGAACTAAACCTGGACTAGAAGGACCAAACAAAGTCTACCTCCACACTAAAGGACCAAACAAAGTCTACATCAGGACTAAACCAGGACTAAACCAGAACTAAACCTGGACTAGAAGGACCAAACAAAGTCTACCTCCACACTAAAGGACCAAACAAAATCTACATCAGGACTAAACCAGGACTAAACCCGGACTAAACCTGGAGTAGAAGGACCAAACAAAATCTTCATCAGGACTAAACCAGGACTAAACCAGGACTAGAAGGACCAAACAAAGTCTTCATCAGGACTAAACCAGGACTAGAAGGACCAAACAAAGCCTTCATCAGGACTAAACCAGGACTAAACCAGGACTAGAAGGACCAACAAAGTCTACATCAGGACTAAACCAGGACTAAACCAGGACTAAACCAGGACTAAACCTAGACTAGAAGGACTAAACAAAGTGTACATCTGGACTAAACTAGGACTAGAAGGACCAAACAAAGTCTGCATCAGGATTAAACCAGGACTAAACCAGGACTAAACCAGGACTAAACCAAGACTAGAAGGACCAAACAAAGTCTGCATCAGGATTAAACCAGGACTAAACCAGGACTAAACCAGGACTAAACCTGGACTAGAAGGACCAAACAAAGTCTACCTCCACACTAAAGGACCAAACAAAGTCTACATCAGGACTAAACCAGGACTAAACCAGAACTAAACCTGGACTAGAAGGACCAAACAAAGTCTACCTCCACACTAAAGGACCAAACAAAATCTACATCAGGACTAAACCAGGACTAAACCCGGACTAAACCTGGAGTAGAAGGACCAAACAAAATCTACATCAGGACTAAACCAGGACTAAACCTGGAGTAGAAGGACCAAACAAAATCTTCGTCAGGACTAAACCAGGACTAGAAGGACCAACAAAGTCTACATTCAGGACTAAACCAGGACTAAACCAGGACTAGAAGGACCAACAAAGTCTACATCAGGACTAAACCAGGACTAAACCAGGGCTAAACCTGGACTAAACCTAGACTAGAAGGACTAAACAAAGTGTACATCTGGACTAAACTAGGACTAGAAGGACCAAACAAAGTCTGCATCAGGATTAAACCAGGACTAAACCAGGACTAAACCAGGACTAAACCAAGACTAGAAGGACCAAACAAAGTCTGCATCAGGATTAAACCAGGACTAAACCAGGACTAAACCAGGACTAAACCTGGACTAGAAGGACCAAACAAAGTCTACCTCCACACTAAAGGACCAAACAAAGTCTACATCAGGACTAAACCAGGACTAAACCAGAACTAAACCTGGAGTAGAAGGACCAAACAAAGTCTACATTAGGACTAAACCAGGACTGAACCAGAACTAAACCTGGACTAGAAGGACCAAACAAAGTCTACCTCCACACTAAAGGACCAAACAAAGTCTACATCAGGACTAAACCAGGACTAAACCAGAACTAAACCTGGAGTAGAAGGACCAAACAAAGTCTACCTCCACACTAAAGGACCAAAGAAAATCTACATCAGGACTAAACCAGGACTAAACCCGGACTAAACCTGGAGTAGAAGGACCAAACAAAATCTTCATCAGGACTAAACCAGGACTAAACCAGGACTAGAAGGACCAACAAAGTCTACATCAGGACTAAACCAGGACTAAACCAGGGCTAAACCTGGACTAGAAGGACCAAACAAAGTCTTCATCAGGACTAAACCAGGACTAAACCAGGATTAGAAGGACCAAACAAAATCTTCATCAGGACTAAATCAGGACTAAACCTGGACTAGAAGGACCAAACAAAGTCTACATTAGGACTAAACCAGGACTTAAACCAGACTTAAGCCAAACTGTATTAAACCCTTTGGCCTAAGTTGGTCCACACAGATGCTCCAAAAAGTGTTGTTTTTTTTGTTTTTTGTGTGCTCCCCAGGTGTTCTCTTTTCTTCTTCTCTGACTTCTTCTTCTTTGTTCTTGGTGGTTAAAAAAAAACATTGTTATTACAAAACAGTGGCACAAAAGTTACAATCAGGAAAGGACGTTTAATTATTGATGTGATGTTGATTAAAATTAGAGCATGTATTGTTTCGTGTTCTGTGTGTGCTGCTTTAACCTTCTGCTAATCACAATCTGAACTGGGAAATGTGATTCAGAAATATCCACAAATCAAAGCTCAATTATTTTTTATTCTGTTTAAGAAAAGATTTGAATGAGTACAGTTCAAACTTTGATTGTTCACACATAATCAGGCCACAGTGGAAGATTCTGAAGAATAAAGGTCCTATTTAAAACATACTTTTCAAAAATGTACCTGGAGTTATGTTTTGTTTTGTTTCATTCACATGTTTGAGTAACACTTTATTATTAGTCTGTCTACGTCTTCAAAGCTCAAAATGCTCTGTTCTACCTGGTGATGTTTTAACCAATAGCAGCCAGCGAGGCACACTGTCTGACTGTGAGTGCTCTGGGAGCTCCCCAGGGTTGCTTTAGCTCCCCTGTTTTATTTTCTTTATATACAGAAGCTTTTATCAGCAAAATCATGTTTGAAAGTTTTCTGACGATTCAGCAGTTTTATCTCTTACACAAAGGGACCAGTTCTATTGAAGATTTTATGGAAATTGACAGATTTGTGGAGTAGTTTGATTGTAAAAAAAAAAAAAACTTGTTTTGAATGCATGTAAAACTAAAGAGATTGTGTTTCAGACGCAGGGCAGGTGTGATCCACAATCCAAATATTGTCCAGGAGGAGTCGTACAAGTACCTCTGTCTTTATTGGCAAAAGGAGAAATTCAATTTGTCTACTGGACAAAAATTTATTTGGCTGAATATGTTTTGCAGCTCATCCAAGCTGCTTCTTCAGTTCTGGTCAGACACTGGTGGACACTGCTTATATCTAGCTGCAGGGAGGAGCCAACTACACTGAAATTATTCTGAAACTATCCCACCTCTTTGTTTTCAACTTTCTGTCTTTTGTTTTTTCAGATTCTCTCTGGCGTCTAGTTTAACATACCCATTCAAACCCCAATAGCTGTTTTCACACCTCTGGACCTGACCTGGCTAGCCCCCTTGTTTCCTTTGTTTGTTTTGATTTAGGTTTGAGAATGGAATTATATATGGGAGACAAATTATGTCTGACTCCCCCATTCTTGTTTAAAGTAGGATTCTTTAGCCTCTTTTAACTCTTTAACTCCCCTCTCAAACCAGTTCTTTTCCCTGGCTAAGATCTGAACCTCACTGTCCTCAAATGAGTGGCCCGTGGCTACTTGTTTGTTTATTTATTTGTATGGATCCTTTTAGCTGAAGGCAGTGCTACCACCTAGTCTTCCTGGATCCACTTAACAAACTTAAGAACTGTTTTATCCAGTGTCAGTCAGGCTACTGAATATTTAGTAACTGTTAATCACTGCATATTATTATGGACTGATGAACTGTAATTATATACCGCACAGCACTAATGACCCAAGACAATTTTACCACCCGTGTGACAACAAAGTTCATCTTAACCTTGCTAAATGTGATGTGAGAGTGAGTGATTCGTGACCCAGGGCAGCTGTGGCTACAGAATGACCTTAAATCAGGAGATGAGGAATTTAAAGTTCCCATATGAGACTATTTTCTGATTATGTTAAAATGTTTTTTCCTCATCACAAACAGACCTGGAGTTGTGTTTTGTTTCATTCGCATGTTTAACAGATTTTTTCGCAGATTTAGACTTGGAATTCTTCTCTCAAACTGAAAACGCTCTGTTCCACCTTGTGATGTCATGTGGTGGAATCATAATTTCTGCCGTGGATTTGCCAATATTTACTGAACTTGAGGTAAAAGGAGCTGTTAACGTCAAACTTACCACTACACGACATCACACGGTGGAAGATGTAGACGGGCTAATACTAAAGGGTTCCTCAGACATGTGTGAATGAAACAAAACACAACTCCAGGTGTCCTAACATGTCTTAAAGCTCACAAGAGTCCATTTTGTGTAATAGAGGACCTTTAATCTGTCACTCTCTGTCCTTTATACTCTCCACTCTATTCTGTGCTCATGTATTCAAAGTTTCCTCCATTCCATTGTCTAAATCTGGCCTTTGACAATTAACCTCATCCATCTCTGTCTCCCGCCCGGCGCTCTCCCTCCGCCCCGTCTGAGCAGCTGAGTCCCGGGGCTGGAGCCGAGGCTGTGACCGTCAGGGGGCAGAGCTCAGCCGGGAACACTCCCCATCACCGCTCCCTCTGCTCCACCTGAACCCTCTGCTCCACCTGAACCCTCTGCTCCACACCGGGGCAGGAGCAGATGGAGTGGCCGTCAGGGGCAGAGCTCACCGGGGTCCGCTCCCTCCGCCCGGTCTGCGCAGCTGGGTCCCCGGGCTGGAGCGGACAAAAAAACGGCCCTGGCATTTTTGGCTTAGACCGGCCCCTCATAATTAGCGGAGCACAACGGAATAATTTATGTTTGTGTTCCCCGAAAGCAAAGTATTTTACTATTGTTACGTCTTGGCCGAGGGGAAACCAGGGCGCAACATTTAAAGGAAAAATCCCAGCTCCCAAAAACCACCAGCAAACTCACAGTAACTACACATTCAGTAGTTTATTTAAAATGCATCTTGCACACACACACACACACACACAAAATCTACACGATTCACGTAGGTCACAAAACAGCGAATTTCGCTGAAAGGTGAGCGATTTTCATGTCTGTCCATCACCTAAAAGTCCTGGTATTATCCTAACATTACTACCTGCTGTCCTGCTGTGCCTGTGCGACACTTCCCTGGTCACTCTGTCCCTCGGGTTCCCTCGGGTTCCCTTGAGTTCCCTCGGGTTCCCTGTCCACCTTCAACCTGCAGAGGACGTGGAGGCTCCAGCCCCTCCAGAGAATATGTTATTTTAGAACATTTTGCAGCGTCTATAGTGAGATTTTTTAATCTTTTAGCCCGTAACTTCTCCACACCCCCTTTCTGCCGCTTCTCCATGTTTCCACGCTCAACACTGAAACCTTCGGGGATCAGTGCAGAGAAAGGGGTGGGACCGCTCTCATAAGTTTCTATATCCTGATTGGTTTAGTCCACTGTCTGTATTGAAGCTGGACCAATGGGACGCCTCCTCTAAATTGTGCACCGGTCTCTAAGTAAAAAAAAACAAAAAAACAGCATCAGCCCTTAGGACTGTCGGCCCACCGGGAAAATGCCCGGTGTGCCTAATTACCAGTCCAGGCCTGAGCGGAGGCCGTCAGAGGACAGCGCTCACCCGGGTACTCCCTCTCCACACCTGGACCTCTCCAGGGGGACGCGCTCATGCTTAACAACCCTCCGCACGCTCAATCAAACCAATTAATGGCGCCATATTGAATGAGAAGTGCTCTTTGTTTCTTAATTAAAGGCTCCGGCTACTTAAACACATTTATTTTAAAATTAGCATCTCATTCACAGATTTTTGGTTTAATTGCGTCCATTTTTCAACGTTTAAATATCTACCACTTAGACATGCTGTGGCGAGGGTTTGGACAATGATGTGAAGTCAATGTTTTAAATTGTTAATCGCTATGGCAACGATCTGATCTTTTGAAAAAGTCCTTGAAGCGGACCTATTCTGCAAAATCGACTTGTTATACCTGTTCTCCTTCGCCATTTACTCACCCAAAGTTATATTTGGAGTGTTTCCTGCATGTTTGAGTACTCTTTATTAATCGTTTATTTTCAAGACGCCATTTTGCCGATCTCCGCAGACAGTACACGCCCACTGTGACGTACGCGCTTTATTCTCTGATTTTATTTTCTTAATCGGTGATGGATTCAAAAGCGTTGTATAACGAAAAAAAAAGAAAAAAGAAAAGTTACTCGCTAGTGTAATGTGCAGTTACACTTAGACAAACTTTATTGATCCACAAGGGAAATTATTTTGATATCCATCGGAGGTACTGACAGCTGCACGGCGCTTTGTTGTGATGACGTTTACGGTGACGTCAGCTCCCATTGGACACCGCACTTTTCGGATTTGTTCCTTTTCTTATGTTTCTTTAATTTTTGTTGAATATTGTGATTTAAAATGTCCAAATTATAACAAGATGAACCACGGATGTTGCAGATTGTGACACAAACACAGTTGGTTTTCTTTAAAGCCCCAGTGTGTAGGATTCGTGGCGCATAGGTGGATGGTGCATTTGCACTTTCTGTTTTAGCTACGGCAGACCTCGAGGGTCACCCGGGCGCACCGTAACGCCAACAGCTCTCTTTTTTTTTTTTCTTTTCTCATGAAAACACACATTCCCGATCATGTACCATGACACTCTACACATCAAATGAAACCTTACAGTCTCCTCTTTTTGACTATGCAATTCATTTCCCTGCACAACAACCACTCCCCGAGCACATGGGGCTTTTATACGGAAAAGCACAAAACGAGGTTAGCTTACCTTAGAATGCTTTGCACAGGTCAAACTCTGTATTTCACCATAAACTTGCTCTCAATTTGTCCGTAAGGATCCAGCGAATAAAATCCAGTAAAACAATTTAGTCCAAAACACGTGTTAGATCCATTACGACGTCTGATCCGGCAGCATGCTTGTGTTGTTTACCCAAAACCACAAGCCTTGTCGAAGGCGAAGGCGGAGCCCAAATGTCCTTCTGCGGCTCTCGTATTCAAAATGGCTGCCTCTGCATGGGGAAGATCCCCCTTTTATGTGACTATATCTAAGTCCAACAGAATACTTTGATTTCATGATGGAAGTGAAAAGGCTTGGAAAACAATGTATTTTTGAATGGGTATCTTCAATTTCAGTAATTAACGGGTAAAAATCTTACACACTGTCCCTTTAATGACAGGAAGATGAAACCCGTAATTGTTGTTTGTTCTATTTGAGGACGAGTTCTCAAACATTATACACCAAAAGAACAAAACAAAACACCAAAACAAGTATTATTTTCTTTATTTCAGACACAGCTAATTTTATCCAAAAAGAAAAATGCAAGAAACAAAACAAAAAAGTTATATTTGGAGTGATTCGTGCATGTTTGAGTACTCGCTATTAATCTTTTATTTTCAAGACGACATTTTGCCAATCTACCCCGTTTTCTCCGCCGCCAGTACACGCCCACTGTGACGCACGCACATTATTCTCCATTTTTATTAAGTAAAAAAAGTTAAAAAGCCCACCAAAACAAGTATATGTATTTTCATTATTTCAAACACAGATCATTTGGTCCAAAAAGAAAAGCACAAAAAAAAAAAAAAAAAATACAAATTATAACAAAAAAAGTACACCAAAAATACCATACTCCATACAACTGTACAACAACTCACCCTTATGTAACAGATAATACTCCCTACAACTGTTTATAGCTCAGATTGGACATCTTTTATTTATTTTCCTATTTTATTCTGACTCGTACATATACATTTATTATTATTATTTATTTTTTTTTATAATTATGTCTCATTTGACACCGGTCTCTTGCTCTTTTTTTGCTATTCCATTTATTTTTTGTTACTCTCTGTTATACATTGTGCAGCTCTGGAAAACAATAAGAGACCACTGCATATTTTTTTTCTGAAATCAGCATCTCTACATGTATTACAGCCATTCCATTCCAGCGTCTGTTGAATTCCAACACAAACACAAAGCTGAGCTACTTCAGTTCTTGCACCAGGAGTGGAATAAAGTCACCCAAAAACAATGTGAAAGACTTGTGGAGAGCATGCCAAGACGCATGAAAGCTGTGATTAAAAATAAGGGTTACTGCGCCAAATATTGATTTCTGAACTCTTCTTAAGTGTAAACATTAGTATTATGTTGCTTTAAAATGAATTTGATCTCGTTTCTTTGCATTGTTTGAGCTCTGAAAACATGGATCTTTTTTTTTAATTATAGTCTTTATTTCAGGAGACAATACAGAGACATTAAAGTTGCATTATGGGTCTGATTTACAGAAATAAATTAAATGCAATTACATCGGTCCGTGTGCCGTTCGTTCTTTTGGATTTCAATTAACAAGGAAAAACTATAAAATGAATAAACGGTCATTTTATTATTCCTTTTTAGTGTCAAACCAAAATTTCCTCTATTTCCAGTAGTCAATTCAAAGTTTATTACAAAAAAACTTTAGTTTAGAGGTAACTTTAGTTACCTCTAAATCTTTTTTGTTATTTTGACAGTTTGTCATTTTCTGCAAATAAATGCTTTAAACGATAATATTTTTATTTGGCATTTGGGGGAAATGTTGTCAGTAGTTTATAGACTCAAACAAAAATGTTCCTTTTGCCCAAACACATACCTATAAGTAGTAAAATCAGAAAAACTGATCATTTTACAGTGGCCTCTTATTTTTCCAGAGCTGTATTTGATGAGTGAGCTGCTGTACCCAAACAATTTCCCTTGTGGATCAATAAAGTTTGGCTAAGTCTAAGTCCATAATAATGATTTTTCAAGCCATTTCAGCTGTAGCTAATATATCCTCCTGGGACCTGAAGAAAAAAAGTGTACCTAAATTATTATGATTATTATTATTATTATTATTATTATTATTATTATTATTATTATTATTATTATTATTATTATTATTATTATTATTTATTTATTTTTTCTATTTGGAGGTAAATGAACACCTTAGCATTTACATTTTGTTCATTTTATTTTTATTCGTAATGTTGTAACATGTCCTCTGTAATGGACTTTGGGGACATTTTGGTGTTAAATCCATGTGAAGTTAACAACCTAACAAAAACATTTTTTTTTTTTATGACCAACATCTCTGACAAGCTTCTACAGTCGCCTCCCTTTTAATTTCTTATTTTTTATTTTTTTATTTACAGTAATCCCTCGTTTATCACGGGGGTTAGGTTCCAGAAATAGCCCGCAATAAGTGAAATCCGCGAAGTAGAACAACTTTATATTTTACAATTATTATACATGTTTTAAGGCTGTAAACGCCTCACCACACACATTATACACCTTTCTCAGGCTGGTATTAACATTTTCTCACATTTCTCTCTTGTTTAAACACTCAAACTTTCGTAGATTTTCATCAAAATGTATTAATAGAAGCGGGGGGTGGTGGTGGTGGGGGGGGGGGGGGTGCGCTCGGACACGTGCACCGTCACGAAACAAGGCAAAGATTTAATCCTGGTTTAGACCTGGCCTAGTCCTGGTTTAGACCTGGCCTAGTCCTGGTTTAGTCCTGGTTTAGTCCTGGTTTAGTCCTGGTTTAGACCTGGCCTAGTCCTGGTTTAGTCCTGGTTTAGTCCTGGTTTAGTCCTGGTTTAGTCATGGTCTAGTTCCGGTCTAGTCCCGGTTTTACAATTATTCTACATGTTTAAGGTTAAAAACGCCACACACACATACACACACACACATTTTCTCACATTTTTCTCTTGTTTAAACACTCAAACTTTTGTAGATTTTCAACAAAATATATTAATAGTGAAGCGTGGGGGGAGACACGGCCCCGGAAGCCCCGCCGGACGTGCGAGGAGCACCGCCACGTCCCTGGACGCGATGCGACGCGCACCAACCCCTTGGAGAAGCTCCACACGTGCACCCCTCATTGTGGACAAATCCGTGACAGAGAAACGTGACCGGCGCGACGCCGCGAGCACGATAGATGGATGGCGCCTGTGACTGGCGTGGCCATGGCTAGGCTCCTGTTGTGGGGACTGTTTTTGGTCATTTTGTCGACATACATGATCATATCAGCCCGACTCGCAAATGGATGTGTCTTGGCTTTACGGACTTATGATCGCGAGTCTTTGTTCCGTATCAGAGAGGAAATGGAGGTCTTGTTTGATACTCGGGACAGGTACAGACAGTTCCCTCCTCCCCTCACCATTGACACCGGCTTACCTGAGTATTGGTTGGTGTCCCGGACGCCGGCTAGAGTCCGTAACAAATCGAGGAAGAGAGGCTCGCGGGCTGGAGTCCAGGTCAAGCGAAGGCGGACTGCAGCACACCTGGGCTCAGCGAGCGTCGGCTACGGAGGACGCACTCGTTACCTTCGCTACATCCCGCTTTTCGATCCATGTGGCGGGTCGTCCACGCCACCGCGTGCTCCGATTACAACAGGTGTCCCTTCGCAGTGTTGGAGTTATGGTCATCGATTTTCATCGCTGCCGCGTACTTCCGTGTTTCCCCGGTCACAAAACAGCCGCACGAAACCAGCAAAGAAAGGTTTAGACCTGGTCTAGTCCCGGTTTAGTTCTGGTCTAGTCCCGGTTTAGTCCAGGGCCAGTCCAGGTTTAGACCTGGTCTAGACCTGGTTTAGTTCTGGTCTAGTCTCTTAGCCAATCAGGACGCAGGACACAATGTTACACTGTAAAAAAAATTTTACACTATTAAAAAAATATAAAAAAATTGAAAAAATTGAAAAGAAAATCCGCGAAACAGCGAGGCCGCGAACAGTGAACTGCAATAGAGCGAGGGTTCACTGTATATTATGTATTATTTTTATTTATTTGAGTATTTTATTTTATTTGAGTATGAGTTTTTATGTATAATTTATTTATTTATTTATTTATTAGATTTTTTTATTTATTTTTTCTTTTCTTTTTTTCTTTTATCATAGTGCAGCCACAAAGTAGAGTCTCAAAACAATTAAAAGACAGACTGGTTAACTCTGTGTCCACTATAAAGGACACACATGAATGGGCCGGGGTCTCAGGAGGATATTTTTGAAGTTTTAAAAGTGTCATGACCTCAGTTGAATATGTCCCCTTTAATGCGCGGTTACGTGACTTGTTTTTGACCCGCTCGGTGACATCTTCAGTGCTTCTTCCTCACGTAGGCGAGGGTAGAGCCGGAGAGCAGCTATCCGCGAGAAAAGGAAGGACTCCTCTCTCTCTCTCTTTCTCTCTTTCTCTTTCCAGAGGGCGGTGGCGTGTCTTCCTCTCCTCTGCGTAACGGACGCGGCGCGCAGAGGGGAGAGCGCGGCGCACGGTCCATTCAGTCAGAAGCCCGTAGCGGCGCACGCAGGAGCACCAGCGCTCTCACTCACGCACTCAAGCCGGGGGAACCCTACACCAGCGACCCGGGCACTCCTCTCCGCACTCCGCCGCTCCGCTTTCGGGACACTACCGGACGCAGCAGCGCAGACACGCGGGTTGTCCGTGCGTTTTTTTCCTCGCTTCTTCTCGCACGGGGGGGACTGTCTGTCATATATTCCTCCCGTCGTTTTTTTTTTTTTTTTCTTTTTTTCTTGGACTTACAAACCCCGGGGATTCTTTGACTTCTACTACTTCTACTTGTGCCGTGATGTGGAGAAGTGTCCGTGGAATAGGAGCTCGCAGAGACGCCGGGATGTGGGCCACGGTGAGGATGGTACCGGTGGTTTTGTGCCTGCTCGCTCGCGTCGTACCTGCTCAAAGTAAGTGCGCGTTCATTCACGTTTTAACGCTTCGGTTTTGGGACTTTTTATTTATTTATTTATTTGGATAAAGGAGAAGTTTGGGTTGGAATTACGCGTGCGCTTGACAGGAGACAACTCGTGTCCGGATTTGGAGGCACGCAGCTGTGGTGGAAACGCAGAGATTTGTTTTTGCGCACGGTTTCTGGGTCTGTGCGGAGCGGTTCGTTCAAGAAAGGCACAAAAAAAAAAAAGGCAAAGGCTGCGAAATGAACGCGGGGATGTGCCAGGATCTGACGAGTCACGAGTGGGATCGGAAGATTGATCACAAACTCATGAATTGGCCATTTGAATTTAACGCTTTTTTTGCGTCAGTACAGTAGTTTCCAGTCTTTTCCCTCTTGAGTACCCCCTAACATTAACGTTTCTGGTGTATTTTTTTATTTTATTTAGTAAATTATAAACAGATTTACTAATACATTGCCAATTTATATCATAATTGTTCAATAGGAATATGTTTAAAGATGCCAAATGTACTCCAAATCATATTTTATCATCAAATACCATTCAGTTTCATTGTTTTAAATCTGAAATCATCATAGAAACACTGGGTTACAAGACAATATTTAGCATTTATAGCAAAACTGTAGCTGTGTTTGTTATAATATAGTGAAAAACTAACACAAATACTATCCTATAGGCGTATTCTCAGCTGTGTATGTTCGTTAGCGTAATTAAGAACCTAATGAGACTGAATAATGTTTGTTTTTTGTTTATTGTTTTGCTGAATTAAAGAACATACATTATAGAGACAATAATTGTGTAATTTAATGATTAAAGTCTCCAAAATAATGTCGTTAATAGAATTCACGTAGCCTACAGTACATACAGCTCTGGAAAAAAAAATAAGAGACCACTGCAAAATGATCCGTTTTAGTACTTATAGGTATGTGTTTGGGCAAAAGGAACATTTTTGTTTGGGTCTATAAACTACTGACAACATTTCCCCCAAATACCAAATAAAAATATTATCGTTTAGAGTATTTAATATTTGCAGAAAATGATAAATGGTCAAAATAACAAAAAAGATGCATGTTTTCAGACCTCAAACAATGCAAAGAAACAAGATCAAATTCATTTTAAAACAACATAATACTAATGTTTACACTTAAGAAGAGTTAAAAAAAAAAAAATCAATATTTGGTGCAATAACCCTTATTTTTAATCACAGCTTTCATGCGGCTTGGCATGCTCTCCACAAGTCTTTCACATTGTTCTTGGGTCCTAGTTTAGACCTAGTTTAGTCTTTGTTCAGACCGGGTTTAGTCCTAGTTTAGTCCTGGTTTAGTCCTGATTCAGATCTGGTTTAGTCCTAGTTTAGACCTGCTTTAGTCTTGGTTCAGACCTGGTTTAGTCCCAGGCTTGTGCTCTCCACAAGTCTTTCACATTGTTCTTGGGTGACTTTATTCCACTCCTGGTGCGAGAACTGAAGTAGCTCAGCTTTGTGTTTGTGTTGGAATTCAACAGACGCTGGAATGGAATGGCTGTAATACATGTAGAGATGCTGATTTCGGAAAAAAATGCAGTGGTCTCTTATTTTTTTCCAGAGCTGTATATGTGACCGAGATATTCTGCAAGCGTCAGGATCAGGAAAACAGGGAGTGGATACAGTAGTTTGTATTTTATATAGTGAAAAGAGACAGAATCATGGAGTTGTACAGTAGAATAATGTAGTGTACAGCATTTCTATACAAAAACACGCAAAAAATTAACATCTAGGTATGGTCAAAATACTGAAATTAAGAACTTTTTGGTTGATTTGAGTAAATTTGGCCAGTAAAATGATCTCACTGTCATGTTCTGGTTGGGGGTCCGTCACCTGCTTGGTTCTGTGGATTTTAGGGATGGGACGAGACACAATTTCCACAAGAAGAGACGAGAGTCCTCGAGAATGAAACAAGACGAGATTTTAACTTAATTCCTAAATGAATATATATATGTATATACATTTCACGATTCAGTTTCCAGTTTTTGGCCTCACGTTTTTTTATTTCTTTGATTTCATATTGTTGTTTCCGTTCTTGTGGCGATTTTGTCTCACGAGATCCTGTACCGTCCCTAATGGATGCGTCATTGCTCTGCCTGGAATGTTCCACAGTGTGACATTAAACAGCTCTACTTTACATTTATTCAATTTCAGGTGGTTTTACAGCTCAGAAATACCTAGATCTGACCTGTAATTTGGTCTGGTTTGGTCTCCATGAAGATAGAAAGGTTTAACGCCATACTGTGAAACATTCCAGACGAAGCGATAACATCTCCATGGAGAAAAGCGTTTGACGTGCGCTCCACCAGAAAAGTTACACAATACAGCTTTAATATAATCGGCAGAAGGTTTTTTTTTGTCTTATTTTAAGTGCAAAAAGTCGTTTTTCTTATGGTGAGCAGAGCTGAGCTACAGGGGTGTGAAAGGAAGAATTACAGCGTCAGTTACAAATGTTTGCAGCTCACTTCAGACGTCTACAGTAATGACACTTAAAGGTGCACTATGTAACTTTTTGGTTGGGGGTTGTTTCTATGGATACATCATCGTTCTGCCTGGAATGTTCCACAGTGTGACATTACATTTATTCAATTACAGGTGGTTTTACAGCTCAAAAATAACTAGAAAAACACATTCTGATCTGACCTATAACTTGGTCTGGTCTGGTCACCATGGTGAAAAGGTAGAAAGTTTTAATGCCATACTGTGAAACATTCCAGACGAAGCAATAACATCTTCATGGAGAAAAGTGTTTAATGGATGCTCCACCAGAAAAGTTACACAATGCAGCTTTTCATGTTCATCACAGAGACCAAACCAGACCGAGCTACGAGTCAGATCTGTAGAGAGGCGACCGCGCTTGTTCGCCTCGCCGTGGTCGCATTGTGTAACTTTTCTGCTGGAAGGTATGTACGTCAAATGCTTTTCTTCATGGAGATGTTATTGCTTCGTCCGGAATGTTTCACAGTATGAGATTAAACCTTCCTATCTCCATGGAGACCAAAACAGACCAAGTTACAGGTCAGATCTGTGGAGAGGCGACCCCGCTCAGTCAGAATGCCTGTTTTTCGAGGTATTTTTGAGCTATAAAACCACCTGTAATTGAATAAATGTAAAGTAGAGCTGTTTAATGTCACACTGTGGAACATTCCAGGCAGAGCAATGACGTATCCATAGAAACAAGCAGGTGACGGACCTCCAAACAAAAAGTTCCTCAATAAAACCGTTTTTATGTTAGCACCAGTGTGAAACTTGAATGCACCTCAGTCAGTTTGGTGCCTGATTTTAAGTTTGTATGTCCAGTATTTTCATGATTTTAGTACAAAAGTCTTGTTTCATTGGTGGATTATTTTCACTTTCACGAAGATAAAAATGTCTTAATTCAAGCCAAAAGCGTTCTCGGACATGCACTAATTAGCCGCTATGGATGGGTAGCACGACTCAGTTACATTTACTTGCGTAACTTTAAATACAATTGTAATTCTCAGAGTAGTTTTCAAACGTAATACTTTTACTCCTACTTCAGCAACATTTGTATTGAAGTACCTGAACTTTTACTTGACTCAAAGTCGTGGTTTCTCTTCCCACTGTGGGTACGTCTACAGTGACAAAAGTTTCACGTGACAATATGAAATGATTTGAACATTTGTGTTTTTTTGCGCTGCTCCTTCACATATAGTTTTGTTTGTCTCATTTGTGTATCTTTCCCTTGAAAATACCACATTTTTACGCTGTGACTTTCTGCTTTTTTCATGATTGGCTGTTCTAATGTTGTTTCCTAATTAGACTTAGACTAACTTTATTGATCCACAAGGGAAATTATTTGGGTGCAGTCGCTCACTCATCAAATATAATATAAAACAGTGAGTAACAAAAATAGAGAGTCAAGACTGGAGTCAAATGAGACATAATTATAAAAATAACACACAATAATACACACAAACACACCTGGAGTTGTTTTGTTTCATTCACGTGTTTAACACACAAACTTGCATATTTAAAGTCTTTAGCCGTGTCTCAATTCTCAGAGTGCACAGTTCGGAGCGTGGTTTTAAAGATCCCATGACATGGTACTTCTTGATGCTTTTATATGGCTCCTTAATGGTTCCCTAATACTGTAAATGAATCCTTCTTCAAAATCAACACTCAGTGCATGAGAAACAGAGATAAGATGAGAAAGAGTCATAAATATCTCTCTCAAACTCTTTATTCTGGGCGTTGTTGCTTGAATGCAAATGAGGAGAAAAGAGCTGGCCTATACTAGAGGGTGGGGGCGTGGCCAAACTCTCCGCTTTCGGCTCTGAGCTCTCAGCTGATCCATTTCCGTGTTTTTGCACGGGGGGAGAGATTTGAAGCGTTCCATTGAAAAATAAACACATTTCCACAGAAATTAAAATTAAACCACTGCTGTTCAAAGGTCCAGAGGCTCAGATAAAGGACTTCCGAGCCTAGAAACACTCGGACGTGCCTCCAGGCAAATAAAAAAACGCATTTCGCATTGCCTAGCGCATTCGCAGTCCAAACTCTCTGGGCGTGATTTACAGAGACGCTGAGTTCAGACAGACGGGGGTGGAACTGCATTTGCATTTCTTTTTTTGATCTGACGTCAATAAGGTGCCTTGTTCAAAATCGCCCGTTTGAGCTCCGATTTTTTCTAACGCAGAAAAGGATCGCAAATGCTCAGTTTAGACATTTCGCAACTTTTAACCATGGGGGGGGCTAAACAGGGTAGGGGAGCTCACATTAACGTTCAAAAACCTCAGAAAGTGAAAATTTCATGCCATGGGACCTTTAAGGGTACTCAGACTTACTCAAGACTGTGCATACTTGCTCAGCCCTGAGTGCAGTCCGCGGATCGCATGGGCGTCGGCGAAATGCGACAGGTCTCGCAACTACCAGATGCAGACTCTGACTCCATTTTCTCCCGTAGAAGAAGTAGCGCGCGGTGCATGCTGGGATATATGAGTGCGTGAAGTGTGCATTTTCACGCAGTTGGTCCACGCCCCGATTTTCATGGAAACGACTGCGGTGTTCAGACCACGTTTTAACTGCACATGGGACAAAAACGAAATGGGACAGCAGTCGTCGCGCCGGATGTAACGTACATGCCCTTAAAACCACGCTCCGAACTGTGCACTCTGGGAATTGAGACACAGCTTTAGACTCTTCTTCTTCTCTCAAACTCAAAACACTCTGCTCCACCTTGTGATGTCACATGGTAATACAGGAAGTGCTCCACTGTGTTTTTAAAGTCCACACACCTTCGCTTGAATCATTTGGATAATTTCAGTTCTGGAATTGCCGATCTCTCCTGAACTAAAGGAAAAAGGAGCTGTTAAAAACTACCGCTTCGTGACATCACAAGGTGGAACAGAGCATTTTGCGCTTTGGAGATGTAGACAAAATAATAATAAAGTGTTACTCAAACATGTGAATGAAAAAAACACAACTCCAGGTCTGTTTTTGAGGAGGTAACAATATTATAACATGACTTAAATCTCACAAGGGTTAATTTTGCATAATATAAGACCTTTAAGAAAAAACACTGAATTAATAAATGTAATTCTTGACTGTAGACAAACCAACACATTATAAAGTACACTGTGGAACATTGGTGCAACAGTGCAGTAAATAATGGATAATAGAGGGATGCCATAGCTGGTGATGCAACGCTACGCAAGCATATGGTATAGAAATAATAAGGCATATGCTAACGCAAGACACCTACAGGCTGATTATACGGGACTTTATATACAGTAGTCCAAGAATCTAGTGCCTCAGGCTTTTGCAGCAAAATTAATCACAAATTCTAATTACAATTTGAACGGACGCAAGTAGCAAAAAAATGGCTACAATTTTTAATTTTCCTCCGCAAACAACAAAATCCTCGTAGTTTAGATCATTACAAACACGATCTGAAATGTTATTCTAGTTATAGCTCTTGGTTTGTCACTTAAACTGTATATATAAATGGCTAACCCGCTAGCGTTCACGTTCCAAATAGGAAGTGAACATGAGGGCGCTTGCGGCTCCATAGACTCTGGCTCCAATTGACTTAACGTTGAAAAATGGAAGTCCCTCTCTCTGGTCGTTTTGGTCTTACAATGTTCCTGTTAACCCGCTCTACATGATCCTGGGGTTTTTTATTTCACTATTTTGTCCGTAAATCAAATCCTATGCCGAATATGGACCTCTGCAGCATCGATGAGCTTCATTTGACTGGACTAGTGTCAGTATAATATATATTTTCGTGGTAACAAGTCCTGAAGTTATTGTTTTTCTGTTATTGAGATGTGTCAGAACACCACTGTTGTTTTTAGATATTTTATTTGTGCAGTGTTTGCCTTTGAGTCATGTGACCTTTACTTTGCCCCGGAAGTAAATGGAGAGAAAGAGTAGCCGTGAAAGAGAGAAAAGACGATAGAGAGGAAGCAGTAAAGTGTAAAGTGCTACTTAACTACCGCTGGTGATGTACAGGCGAACACGGTAACATATTGTTTTGTATTGTATATTTATTTTAAAGGCACTCTATGTAAAGCTGAGCTATTTTCTCTGTCTTTATTTTAGTTTTAACAGTGATTAAGGCGTTCATGGTGTTCGCAGTGTACGGTTAATGAAGTTAAGGATAAAAGAACATAAATATTGACGCACATGATTATCAGTACGGTACGGAAGTCGACCGAGGCCATATTCATAAGCAATATTTTTTCTTCCTTGTTATCCTGAGATAACGAGATAATTAATTAGAGATCTCGAGAAAACGAAACAATTATTCCGTGATCTCGAGAAAACAACTGAAACGTCTACCTCCACGTTGTGACAGGCTGACTTCGGGGCTATTTCTCATTCTGAATAGACGCATTTTTGGTCGTTAGAATGTCTGGAATAATAATTGATCAGCTGATAAGGCAATATTTTGATCAGGGGATGACACAGGGGGAGATTGCATTACGTCTTTTAATTCGGGATCATTTCAAGATTAGTCCGCGGCACCTCTGCAGAAGAGAGAGAGAGATAAGAGATTAGCCTTTATTGTCTCCCTTGGGAGAAATTTGTTCTCTGCATTTAACCCATCCTGTTATTAGGAGCAGTGAGCAGCACATTACTGCGCCCGGGGACCATCTCCATGATCTTCTTGCTTCAACTTGGTCAGGACCTCAGCTGGAAAATCCTCCCACAGGTGGCTCACGTCACAACGGGCCTTGATGTATCTTCTGCCATGGGGGCTACCAGTGTCCGCAGACACTGGGGGCGAGGTGGGGTTAAGTGTCTTGCCCAAGGACACAACGGCAGCTCTCATCTGTGGGAGCTGAGATCACACGCGGTCCACCCGTCGGAATTCGAACCGCCAACCCCTGGATCACCAGGCAAGCGCTGTACCAACTGAGCTACTGCCCGGGTTCGTCTTTACCGACGGAGATACAGCGTTTTCTCGAGATCACAGACTAGCTATGTTTTCTTGAGATCACAAATTAATTTTCTCATTATTAACTCATTCAATGCCGGAGACGTCTATTGACGTCCCCTCGAATCCAACCGTTGAGTGCCGTGACGTCTATAGACGTCAATTGCTTTTTTCAGCGGGGGTTGCTAGGTTACGGCCTGGAGCAACTTTTGAGGTGTAATTTACATCTCTCAACCTGTAGATGGCGATGTTGTATCATTATTAGCCGATCAGAGCCGGGGAAGAAAGGAGGAGTGCAGCGTGTGTATGGTGTATTGGCCAGAGTAGTAAGATGGCGAGGCCAGGGAACCCGGAAAAGCAGACAACTGTTGATCAGCGCCTATGGAGCGATCAGATTGCTCTTGGGACCCAGGATCCTGGATCAGAGGATCGCAGAGACAAGCCGGATCAAGCAGCGAGGTCTGAGCAGAGATCTGCTGTGCCCGAGGAGGGGCGTGTCCTGTGTGCGCTGCACGGACCAGGGAGTCCCCTCAGAACTACGACAGCTCCAAAGAAGAAGTTTACTGACTTGGAGCAGTGAGCAGTGTATGGTAATTGTAATGAATGAAGTTGTGTGTGTGTGTGTGTGTGTGTGTGCGTGTGTGCGTGCGTGCGTGTGTGCGTGTGTGCGTGTGTGCGCGCGTGTGCGTGCGCGTGTGTAGCTGTGTGTGTAAAGGTTTATACATGGGTTTGTGTGTATGTACATATGTGTGTGTGTGTGTGTGTGTGTGTGTGTGTGTGTGTATTAGTTTTTATTATGGGTCTGTACTCTGGGCCTCAGACAAAGCCTCAACAAAGTTCTATTTTATAGGAAAAGATATTATATCCTGTAAACATCTCTTGGCACTATTGATTTGAACGAATTTTCAATTCACAGAGCCTTATATTCTTATATTTGTAAATAAAAAATGTACTTTGTCATCAAAAATCTCTTTCTCTGTTATTTTAGATGTTTGAGGTGTCACTAAATCAATAAATATTGATGTCAAAGTCACTGATCTGCTCGAAATCCTTCCCTGAACTAAACGGTCGTTTTCTCCATTTCTTGCTCAAAAACCAGTGTTTTTGCTGAAACTTCCCTATGTTCTACTATCAGTTATTTGAGAACCGAAAAGGTTAGAAACATAATTTTTTTTCCAGGTGAAAGAAGAGAGTCGACACTTTATTTTGATGTGTCCCATGTTTATATAGTCAAAGAACTCAGTATTCTGTGGGTCTTGGAAAATCAGTGAAATTCTACTGAAACCTGTGGCACTCTGGGGGATAGAATTCTGAAAACAGGCCGGCAGTGAATGAGTTAAGGTGGAAAATAATCATTACGAACATGGCCTCTGTCGGCTTCCGTAGGTACGGAGCGTGAAGTCCTTTTATTTAAGAAGAAGAAAGAAAGAAGACTCCTTTAAAGGTCCCATGGCATGAAATTTTCACTTTCTGAGGTTTTTGAACGTTATTGTGAGCTCCCCTACCCTGTTTAGCCCCCCCCCCCCCCCATGGTTAAAAGTTGTGAAATGTCTAAACTGAGCATTGCGTTACAAAAAATCGGAGCTCAAATGGGTGATTTTGAACAAGGCACCTGATTGACGTCAGATCGAAAAAAGAAATGCAAATGCAGTTCCACCCCCGTCTGTCTGAACTCAGCGTCTCTGTAAATCACGCCCAGAGAGTTTGGACTGCGAATGCGCTAGGCAATGCGAAATGCGTTTTTTTATTTGCCTGGAGGCACGTCCGAGTGTTTCTAGGCTCGGAAGTCCTTTATCTGAGCCTCTGGACCTTTGAACAGCAGTGGTTTAATTTTATTTTCTGTGGAAATGTGTTTATTTTTCAATGGAACGCTTCAACTCTCTCCCCTGTGCAAAAACACGGAAATGGATCAGATGAGAGCTGACAGCGGAGAGCGGAGCGTTTGGCCACGCCCCCACCCTCTACTATAGGCCAGCTCTTTTCTCCTCATTTGCATTCAAGCAACAACGCCCAGAATAAAGTGTTTGAGAGAGAGATTTATGACTCTTTCTCATCTTATCTCTGTTTCTCATGCACTGAGTGTTGATTTTGAAGAAGGATTCATTTACAGTATTAGGGAACCATTAAGGAGCCATATAAAAGCATCAAGAAGTACCATGTCATGGGATCTTTAAGGTGGAAAATAATCATGACGAACATGGCCTCTGTCGGCTTCCGTAGGTACAGAGCGTGAAGTCCTTTTATTTAAGAAGAAAACCAGGGTAGCTACAATAGGTGACGTCACACACACTTAGTCGTCTTTATACAGTCTGTCGAATGTCAGTTCATTTGTCAATTCTTCTGGACGTGTTTAAAATGTGGAGTTTGGACAGAATCCTAATATTAAAACACAAATCTAATCTAATCAAAGTGCCGCGTGTATCTGCGATGTGTGGTCTGCTCGTGTTGTGTTCAAACACAGTGGGAAATCCTTGCTGTTGTGTTCAGGTGCAGAGTAACGACTGTGTATTTGTGTATTTGTGTGTGTGTGACCCTGGAGAAAGGAGCACAGATACTGCAAATCCTCAGAGCGACTCAAGGGTTTTTAAATCATTAGTGTCCAAATATCATGTGACATAATCTAACACTTTTCATTCATTTATTTATTTATTCATTTCGAGCAGGTCAACACAAGGAAATAAATACATGTAACCACAGTCAAATACATTAGTTTTTTGCTTGAAAAGGAGTGGGAAGAAGAAAACTTTTTGAATCCCACCCCTGTCTTCCAAAACAAACTTAAATTATTGATTTAGCTTCCTTGTCAGTTCAGTTGAAAAACACAAAAACAAAACAAAACAAAACAAAGGCAAATTCCATTCTCGTACAAAAGAAACCTTTTGATCAGGGACAATACTTTGTAACTTGTGACTTTGTAATGTTCTGGAGGAGGGTCCGCCACCTGTTTGTCTCCCTGGAGAGGTTATTGCTTTGTTTGAAATGTTCTGGACACACACACAGAACACACACTCTGAACACACACTGTGAACGCACACTCTGGGCACACACTCTGAACACACACTCTGAACACACACTCTGAACACACACTCTGAACACACACTCTGGGCACACACTCTGAACACACACTCTGAACACACACTCTGAACACACACTCTGAACTCACACTGTGAACGCACACTCTGAACACACACTCTGGGCACACACTCTGAACACACACTCTGAACGCACACTGAACAACAGTCTGAACACACACTCTGAACACACACTCTGAACACACACACTCTGAACACACACTCTGAACACACACACTGAACACACACTGTGAACGCACACTCTGAACACACACTCTGGGCACACACTCTGAACACACACTCTGGACACACTCTGAACACACACTGAACACACACTGAACACACACACTGAACACACACTCTGAACACACACTCTGGACACACACACTCTGAATACACACTCTGAACGCACACTCTGAACGCACACTCTGAACACACACTCTGAATACACACTCTGAACACACACACTGAACACACACACTGAACACACACTGAACACACACACTGAACACACACTCTGAACACACACTCTGGACACACACTCTGAACACACACTCTGAACACAGACTCTGAACACACACACTGAACACACACACTCTAAACACACGCTCTGAACACACACACTGAACACACACTCTGAACACACACTGAACACACACTGAACACACACTGAACACACACTCTGAACACACACTCTGAACACACACACTAAACACAAACTCTGAACACACACACTGAACACAAACTCTGAACACACACTGAACACACACTCTGAACACACACTCTGAACACACACTCTGAACACACACACTCTAAACACACACTCTGAACACACATTCTGAACACACACTCTGAACACACGCCCTGAACACACACTCTGAACACACACACTGAACACACGCTCTGAACACACACTCTGAACACACACTCTAAACACACACACTCTAAACACACACTCTGAACACACACTCTGAACACACACACTGAACACACACACTCTAAACACACACTCTAAACACACACTCTACACACACTCTGAACACACACTCTAAACACACACTCTAAACACACACTCTGAACACACACACTGAACACACTCTAAACACACACACTCTAAACACACACACTCTAAACACACACTCTAAACACACACTCTGAACACACACACTGAACACACACTCTAAACACACACACTCTAAACACACACTCTAAACACACACTCTGAACACACACACTCTAAACACACACTCTGAACACACACTCTGAACACACACTCTAAACACACACTCTGAACACACACACTGAACACACACTCTAAACACACACACTCTAAACACACACTCTAAACACACACTCTAAACACACACACTCTAAACACACACTCTAAACACACACTCTGAACACACACACTCTAAACACACACACTCTAAACACACACTCTAAACACACACTCTGAACACACACACTGAACACACACTCTAAACACACACACTCTAAACACACACACTCTAAACACACACTCTAAACACACACACTCTAAACACACACTCTGAACACACACTCTGAACACACGCTCTGAACACACGCTCTGAACACACACTCTGAACACACACACTCTGAACACACACTCTGAACACACACTCTGAACACACACTCTGAACACACACACTCTCAACACACACTCTGAACACACACACGCTGAACACACACTCTGAACACACACTCTGAACACACACACTCTGGACACACACTCTGAACACACACTTTGAACACACACACTGAACACACACTCTGAACACACACTCTGAACACACACACTGAACACACACTCTGGGCACACACTCTGAACACACACTCTGAACACACACTCTGAACACACACTCTGAACACACACTCTGAACACACACTTTGAACACACACTGTGAACACACACACTGAACACACACTCTGAACACTCTCTGTTTGTGGTAAGTCAAGTCAGACATGCTCCAAACACGAGACACAGTGGCTCAGTGGAAGTTCAAACAACTTTCAGTTTTTAAAGATCCCATGACATGGTACTTCTTGATGCTTTTATATGGCTCCTTAATGGTTCCCTAATACTGTAAATGAATCCTTCTTCAAAATCAACACTCAGTGCATGAGAAACAGAGATAAGATGAGAAAGAGTAATTTTTCTCTCTCTGAACAGGCCATAATGGGCGTTGTTGCTTGAATGCAAATGAGGAGAAAAGAGATGGCCTATAGTAGAGGGTGGGGGCGTGGCCAAACTCTCCGCTCTCAGCTCTCAGCTGTGCCTGTGCGCTCTGACCCATTTCCGCGTTTTTGCGCAGAGGGAGAGATGAGAAGCATTCCATTGAAAAATAAACACATTTCCACAGAAAATAAAATTAAACCACTGCTGTTTCAGATATCCACAGGCTCAGATAAAGGACTTCCGAGCCTAGAAACACTCGCAAGTTCCTCCAGGCAAATAAAAAAACGCATTTCGCATTGCGTAGCTCCTCCGCAGTCCAAACTCTCTGGGCGTGATTTACAGAGACGCTGAGTAGAGACAGACGGGGGTGGAACTGCATTTGCATTTCTTTTTTCGAGCTGACGTCAATAAGTTTCCTTGTTCAAAATCGCCCGTTTGAGCTCTGATTTTTTCTAACGCAGAAAAGGATTGCAAATGCTCAGTTTAGACATTTCGCAACTTTTAACCATGGGGGGGGCTAAACAGGGTAGGGGAGCTCACATTAACGTTCAAAAACCTCAGAAAGTGAAAATTTCATGCCATGGGACCTTTAACATTTTATCTTTCATTTTTGTCTTTGCCACATTACTTTGCTCTTTTTGCATATTTTTCCTTGACAAAAGTGCAGAGGTGTGAACAGTCAGAAGTCAGATTTGTGAGGTTTGGGGTCTTCTTTGGAGCTGAAGGAGCAGCTTTGTCCCTCCACCGATCGTTCACCGATCAATGTACTCTGTATTTGCCTTTTAATCCTGTAATTATCAAGTCTTTGTCAGCTCTTAGTCGTTTAATCTGCCCCTCTTCCTCCTGCTGCAGAGGTGAGATCTGGGATTCTTTCCAGTTTGAAGGCGACATTTTATAGAATATCTGGCCCCACATTCTCATCACCTTGGAGCTCGTGGATCCGGCTGCTGTGTGGAGTCAGAGTGCAGCTTGACTTCATGTGTCAGTCTTTAGCCCAAGTCCCGCCCCCTTTGGTCTGTGGGCCAATTAAAAAGCCACAGACTGAGACCACTTCTTTCAGAGGAGATTGGCTGTCAAGAAGTTCCCTTGTTTGTGAACCAAATGAGTTATGCAAACTTTTAACTACATTTAAATGATTGATGAACTTATGAAGTGCAGTTGGACACCTCGAGGTGTTTACAGTTTAACATTTTCTGGAAGCAAATACCACCGTGCCTCATGCCAGATGGATGCGTGCAACACTCCCGCTGAAAGCAGTCAGTACGTTTCAGGACTTCTGCCAGTCTGTTTTTTAAAGCATGCCCTTATTTTTATTGTCTAACAAAGGACTATAAAAATAAGTCAGTACTTCCACTTTAGCACACTGTTTGACTACTCTATGGCTATGTTCAGACTGCGGGGCTTTTTGTTATGTGGCAAGTGAATTTCTCCTGTGTGAGATCAAAAAAGTCTTATTTTATCTTATCTTAAAGCTCAATTCTGATTTTTTTGTGAAATCCGATTTTTTTGCGAGGTCGTTCACATTTCCAATTAAATGCGACTTGTATGTGATCTCCCATGTGAACTTTAAACTCCCTTAAAATGTCCCGCATGCGCCTTGGAGGACACGACGAGGTCACGTGCAGCGAGTGTGCTCAGTGTTTACGGAAGTCGCCTAAACATGGACACATAGCACTTTGGTGTCATTTGGAACAGTCTCGTAGATGGTGTGGTGTAGCGATACCCGTTAACGTGAGTGATTGGGCAGGCGATTACAGTCACCAAATAACACAAACTTTATCACTTTTCAAATCACAGAAGCTCAATGTCTTAGTCTAGACTTTCGTTTGAGTCAAAAGTGGCCTCTAATCCGAGATTTAGCCATAATTCCGAGTAGATGAGGAGGACATTGCGCGGACAAAACTTGTTTTATTACCGAAAAAAGGTTCAGATTGTAAAAAACGTTAATATTCCTTTAAAGTTGCTGTCGTTTATTTGTTTTAAGGACGAGATTGAGAAGGTTTTTGGGCTTGGCGTTTTGTGGGTTCCTCTTCAGTAACGCAGCTATCCAGCAATTCTATCAGCTCAATGTTGGCCTTGTCTTCTAAAATACAGTTTAGTTCTGTTCAGTTTCCGCCTACTTCAGTGCAGACTAGTGACGTTTGTTGCTTGTTGATGACGTGTAGGTCGGATGAATGCGACCTGGCCGTTCAGACTGAAGTCGCATGCCAAAAGATCGGATATGTATCGGTTTTAGAACTACATATCCAAGTGGCCTGGGTCGCATTTGAAAAAATCGTATCTGTGTCGTTCAGATTGTCATTAAAAGATCAGATACAGGTCACATAGAGGGGAAAAAAATCTGATTTGGGTCACTTCAGGCTGCAGTCTGAACGTAGCCTTTGTAGCCCTGTGGAGATCTGAACACAGCAGCCTGCATCTGGTCACCGTGGACACGAGGAATGCACCAGTCCAGGTTTTTCTGTTCCGATACTGATGTTGATTCTTTGGCTTTAAGCAGCTGATACATGATATCAACTGATGGTAGTGCAAATATAATTTATGTTCTTTAAACACAAACGGCATAAGGTAAAAAAAATTTTTTAAAGATCCAAATGTGTTTTGTAATGACAGAACTGCTGTGTATAATTACCAGTATTATATCAGTGCATCCATATTGACCACAGTCCAGACGAATCGCTGAAACCTTCTCCACATTGGACCTGGACCAATGAGGTATTACACCTTCATTTTTCACATTTTGAACATCAGGTACTCAGCTTTTAGTTTTAAAAAATATCACAATATGTCAACATTTTGAGCACACCCAAAGTTTATAACAGTCTGGGTCGGACCTTGTACATGTTTTGCCTGTTGCTTAGTTTTCACCGTCTCTCCGCAGAGCTGTCCTACATGCGCTAAACCTGCTAAACTGCACTTTCTGAACAAACTGCACTCCTGTGTGGAATCTCATACGTGTCTGTGGTCTCATACTGCTCATTCTCCTGTGTTCGCATGTAGCTGTTAGCGTGTCGTGTAGATGTTCCCACTATGTCCATGTCCTGCATCTCCACATTTAGGCTGTGATTTTGACATGTGCGTGTGAACCTGGTAGCGCCCTCTACGGGTCCTCGTCATTTGCGTAACTTTTTAGCCAAATAATAGACATAAAAAACACAAAACATGCAGGCTTACATCCCCACAAACCTTCTCTTGATTGTTTCCATGGAAATGTTGTTTCTTTGGCCATAATATTCCACAGTATCCGCATAAAACCCATCTGTCTCTGTGGAAAGTGGTACAAAGTATGGTTTTAACTTTCTGTTTCCATGGAATCGTGGAGATGAAGTGATAGCTCCACAAGGTTTCATACTGTGTCTTTAATGGAGAGCCAAGAGCAGTGGAGACAATACACAACCCTGTGGAGCTCCTGTGCTGATGATTGACGGGTCTTCCACTGCTCCATCCTTACTATTTTGTTTCATACATGACGAGGTGATAACCCTATTTCCTAATAATTTAGAGAATAATTACTGCAGTAAATTCGACTTGGTAAAACATATCTGGGTCCAGTGCTTTAATCATCTCCTTGAAGCTCCTTTCTCAACAGGACTAAGTGGTCCCATGTCTTTAAGATTAAGATTAAGTTTAGGCTTAAGCCTTTATTTGGTCTCACACACAATGACACACAGTGACACACGGGAGAAATTTGACTTCTGCATTTGACCCATCCTTTTTTTTCAGGAGCAGTGAGCAGCCATCTTTTTTCGGCGCCCGGGGGGCAGTACCGTGAAGGGTCTTGCCCAAGGACCCACACTGGTTAGCTCATTGCCCGGGGGGGATTTGAACCCACAACCCCCAGGGGGAAAGTCCATGACTTACCAGTTGAGCTAACCAGCCGGTGGCGAAGTGAACGGTAACAGCATCGGTAATATCATTTCACCGTTTGCTTTTCTTGTCGTAGGCTGTCCCCTTAGCAAACGCGTCTTTGAGTGACGTCTGAGTGGCGTTTTGTGTCGCGGCGCCAACTTCAACATGACCTGCAGACGTGGAAGGCGATCCAGATCTTAGTTTCATGCATTCTTCATATCCCAGGACATGTTTGTGACGGAGGTGGTGAAGCAGATCGCTCGTGTCGCCTCCTGCGGCTACAACTTTAGCCCGACATTTACAGAATGTTTTGTTTGATCAGCACCAGATTTTTTAAAGCCGAAGTTCTTCCACACAACTGACACAGCTCCTTTTTTCTGTATAAGTTCCTCTGTGTCTGTAACATTTTCTCCGTCCATGTTGTTCACCGCTCAACGCACACTGAGCTTCCACCGCTCTCACGCCACTGCAAAACAGTCCCCCTCTCAAACAATGTCCTGCGGCGCCACATTCCGCCACTCTGTGTTCCCGACGTTTTGTACGCACACACTCACCGGGATTGGGATATGAAAAATCCATATCATTAAAAAGAACAACAACAAAACAAAAACAGTATTCGCTATGAACCGGTATACTGCCCAGCCCTATTGTAGGGTTTAAAAATGTCATGTATAGACACTTTTCAACAATAAAAAAAACTGTTTGTTACAGTGAAACAGTCTGTGAACTCTGACCTGGAAGTCAGTGGATTTGTTTCTGTTATTAAAGAGGGAGTATTATGCACTTTGAGCTTTCTACTCTGTTATAATGTTGTTCCATCATTAAAAAAAAAAAAATGCCTGAAATGTTTGTATTGTAACAATTCACCTGCTCTTGCGGGTTAAAAAGCTACAACGCAATATTGAGGTCCCAGGTGGATTCATTCACATCAGCGGGGTGAAATAATGCAAATACAAAAGAGAAATGTTCGGCCTGATGTATCTGGCTTTTATTGACATTGCCAGATACAAATACCACGATGGCCCCAGTGACCCCTCCCCTCGCTCGATCGCCACCAGTTCACCCCAAAACAGTGTTGCCAACTTAGCGACTTTGTCGGTATTTTAGCTACTTTCTGGACCCCCCTAGCGAGAAAATTTGACAAAAGCGACTAGCGACAAATCTAGCGACTTTTTTTTGTAATCAGAGGCTCCAAGATCGCGGGAGGGGGAAAAAATAATTGCGCCGTTTTGTCTCTTTCCCCGTTCAGAGAAAGAGACAGAGAGACAGAGAGGGGCAGTGGAAGAGAGACACAGGCAGAGAGGGGCGGGGCGGAGTTGAGAACAGCGTGGACTGTTGTGGACTGTCGCTTCCTTGTTTTTTTTCCCTCACTGACTCACAGGCACACACACACACACACACACACACACACTAGTTCTAGTGCTAGTTCTTTAGCACCAAAAAAAAACAAAAAATAAAAAGCTATAGTTTGCCCACTATAGCACAACAAAATAAAAAATAAATAAAAAGATTTAGTTAAACTACAGCACAAAAAAAACACAAAATAAAAAAGCAAGCTATAGATCTTGGACTACAGCTCAAAAAAATATATATCTAAAAAATAAAAACCAAATAAAAAAATAAAAAACAAACAAGTATATGTAATAACAACACCAATAAAAGGTTAGTGTCACGGGGTAAGGAAGGTTAGGATGTGCCCCCCCCCCCCTCGCTCGTCTAGCTACTTTTAGCTACTTCTGGGCGGGCCAATAGCTACTTCCGATGCTGGGGAGTTGGCAACACTGCCCCAAAACCACAAACATGAATATCAGTCACAATTAGTGCTGTCAGGCGATTAAAAAAATTTATCTAATAAATTACAGGATTTGTAATTAATCTAATGAATCACATTTTAAGAATGTGAGAGAGTGAGAGCGAACGAACCCACTTTGCGATTGAGTTTGTCAGTTTTTCTGCAGTCGCTTTGCTTGATCGTTTCCCAAATTCTGCGAGCGTGGTTTGTTGGTTTGTTGGTTTGTTGAAGTGCGCTCACGCTCGCTCTATCACCGGTAACGATGGAACTTGTCCAGTCGTGTTTATCGCTCAAATGATCCGTCAGGCTGGAGCAGCTTCAGTGATCGGAAAATTCTTTTTGACAAAAGCTCCAAATCACTGCGTTCTTGTTGATCGTCCCGTCTTCGTTCTTTTTATAAATAAACTTGCCGTTCAAAGGCCCTGGCAGCGATTTGCTCTTCGCGCGCCAAATTTAAAATGTGCGCACATTGAATTACCATTCATAATTAATTGCGTAAATTTTTATAATGCGCGTTAAACTGACAGCCCTAGTCACAATACAAAACAAAATACAAAAAAAAGTCATAAGTCATAAGCCCCCCTTTACTTTCCCCCCAAAAAAGTTCCCAAAGTTTCGTGTACGCCGCGTAGAAAGCGTCAGGTGAGTGTTTACAGGTTTACTCACGACACTCGCGCTTCCCCGGGTTCAGTCCGTTCAGAACATTTCCACAGCCCAGCAGCTCCCGTGGAGAAATACAATCCAACACATAATCTAAAAAAGGCGATATAATCCACAGCGTTAGCTCCACCGACTCGACAGCTCCTGGCATGTGTCCCCGATGGCGTGTGACGTCATTATCTGCCCCCGCGAGCACGTCGTCCCGGCTCTACTTAAATCCCCTGTCCCCTGGAGAGGGCGCAATCCACAGTCTAATGCACTCTACATGATGCTACATAAATATAAAACATAGGACCATACACCATAATTAATACTAACAAATAAGTTTCACCCGGCTAAGTGGTCAGTATACAGTTCTGAAAAAAATAAGAGTACTACTAGAGACTACAAAATGGTCAGTTTTTCTGATTTTAGTACTTATAGTAGGGATGCAAATTATCGATTAATTCATTAATTGATAGTTGATTGACCTTATCGATCGATTAACGATTAACTGATAAGCGGCGTTTTTCACCTGAATTTTAGTGTTTCAATAGGATCTTTAAGAATATAAGCTATAGTAACATAACACTGAGTCAAAAATATATCATAGTATTATTATATTGTATATTCCTCAATTAATTATTCCTTAGTAATAGTGTAACATTTTTTTATAGTGTAACATTGTGTTCTGTCCTGATTGGCTAAGAGACTAGACCAGGACTAAACGTGGACTGGACCAGGTCTAGACCAGAACTAAACCAGGTCCGGACCAGGTCTGGACCTGGATTGGACCGGGACTCGACGGGGTCTGGACCTGGACTGAACCAGGATTGGGCCGCTGCGTGCCGCTGCTGGTTTCGTGCGACTAGCAGCGCATTCCTGGGCGCCGCGGTTCGATCTCGCCTCGCGCGTACACCCGGGGCTGCTGAGCAGTGCCGTTGGTGCCTGCAGCCGGCTGTGAGTCGAGCGCAGCGCGGTGCGCGGTTGCCTTGTTTCGTGACCACGCGGTTAATTACAATTAATGCATTTTGTTCGACTAACGTCTTAATCGACAATTAATCGTTAATCGATTAATTGTTGACATCCCTAACTTATAGGTATGTGTTTGGGCAAAAGGAACATTTTTGTTTGAGTCTATAAACTACTGACTACATTTCCCCCAAATTCCAAATAAAAATAGTATCGTTTAGAGCAGAGGTCTTTAACAGGGGGGTCGCGACACCTAGGGGGGTCGTGGAGCTACTGCAGGGGGGTCGCGAAATCTTTTGATTTCACTTTAAAATAATATAATTTTATATTTTATAGTGTAAAATACAGTATTAACCTGTGTATTATTTCCTTGTATTGGATGTACCATAACAGAGTAGCAATGTTTATACATGACTAAGCTCAATTTAATATAAAACACAATTCTATGCCGTATATATAGTAGGGGGTCCCTGGCCCAGTTCGCCATCTGTTTGGGGGTCCCTGGCCTGAAAAACGTTGAAGACCCCTGGTTTAGAGCATTTATTTACAGAAAATGACAAATGGTCAAAATAACAAAAAAGATACATGTTTTTAGAGCTCAAACAATGCAAAGAAACAAGATCAAATTCATTTTAAAACAACATAATACTAATGTTTACACTTAAAGGTCCCATGGCATGAAATTTTCACTTTCTGAGGTTTTTGAACGTTAATGTGAGCTCCCCTACCCTGTTTAGAACAAACACAGCTCAAACGGGCGATTCTGAACAAGGCAACTATGTTACGTCACATCGAAAAAAGAAATGCAAATGCAGTTCCACCACCGTCTGGATGTCCACCCCCTGTCTCTGGAAATCACGCCCAGAGTGTTTGGACCGCGAAGGAGCTACGCAATGCGAAATGCGTTTTTTTATTTGCCTGGAGGCACGTGCGAGTGTATCTAGGCTCGGAAGTCCTTTACCCGACCCTCCGGACCTCTGAAACAGCAGTGATTTAATTTTATTTTCTGTGAAAATGTGTTTTTTTCATTGAAATTCCTCTCCTTTCTTCCTCCGCGCTTAAAACGCGGAAGTGGGAGACAGCGCACAGTAACAAGGAACCAGCGGCGCATTTGCCCCCCCACCCCCACCCGCCCCTCTAACCTATCTGTGTCCTTCTCATTTGCATTCAAGCAACAAGGCCCAGAATGAGTTGTTCAGGGAGAGATTTTCTGACTCTGACTGTGTACATGTGTCTTTCTCATGCACTGAGTGTTGATTTTGAAGAAGGATTCATTTACAGTATTAGGGAACCATTAAGGCACCATATAAAAGCATCAAGAAGTACCATGTCATGGGACCTTTAAGAAGAGTTCAGAAATCATTATTTGGTGCAATAACCCTTATTTTTAATCACAGCTTTCATGCGTCTTGGCATGCTCTCCACAAGTCTTTCACATTGTTCTTGGGTCCTAGTTTAGACCTGGGTTAGTCTTGGTTCAGACCGGGTTTAGTCCTAGTTTAGACCTGGTTTAGTCTTGGTGCAGACCAGGTTTAGTCCTAGTTTAGACCTGGTTTAGTCTTGGTTCAGACCGGGTTTGGTCCTAGTTTAGACCTGGTTTAGTCTTGGTTTAGACCGGGTTTAGTCCTAGTTTAGACCTGGTTTAGTCTTGGTTCAGACCGGGTTTAGTCCTAGTTTAGACCTGGTTTAGTCTTGGTTCAGACTGGGTTTGGTCCTAGTTTAGACCTGGTTTAGTCTTGGTTTAGACCTGGTTTAGTCCAAGTCTTTACTTTATTCCACTCCTGGTGTAAGAACTGAAGTAGCTCAGCTTTGTGTTTATGTTGGAATTCGCTGACGCTGGAATGGAATGGCTGTAATACCTGTAGAGATGCTGATTTCAGAAAAAAACCCAGTGGTCTCTTATTTTTTTCCAGAGCTGTACGTCATCCATGCATGTTTGAGTGATTTAGCGATCTCTTCTGTGCCACAAGCCTACGTCACCCAGGCTCCCACAAGACAATTCTCTATAAATATCCCCCCCAAAAAAAGAAGATACAAAACACTTGAGAAAGCCGATGCGATGTGCAGGAGTTCCATTAGCCGGCCGCTCGCTGATCGTGTTGTGACAGCGCTCTGAAGGGAGAGTGACTAAGTGCGGAGAGCGAAGGGAGCGGCGAGTCAGGACGCTGAAAATGAAACTAAGGCTAATTTAACTGCTGTTTTCATTGAACAAAATGTAAAATAATGACTCGCGTTTCATAGTTTTATACTAAATACGCCGTAAAAAAAGTATAATGTGTTCTCAACGCCGTATTTACAAAATATATCTCATTTCACCCAATTACCCTCAGACCCCTGTGCGCCCAGACTGTGTCCTGTGTTTCTGATCGAGTTACAGAAAGACAAAAAGAGGAAGAGGAGAGAAGGAAGAGATGAGGAGGAGGAAGAGGAAGAAAAGAGTAGGAGGAAGGCTGCCATCGCTGTGGGAGGTTCAGGTCTTTGATCAGCGCTCGGATCCTGACAGGCTCCGGACTACCACACACACACTCCTCTGTCTCTAGCATCTCTTTATCTCCGTCTTCACTCGTCTTTCTCTCCCCCTCTCTTGACCTGCCCCGTCTCCCCACCTCCCTCAATCTGTCTTTCTTCATTTTCTTTTCTCACAACATTGTCTCTCACTCCTCTTGGCTCTCTCTCCAGCTGCTTCCCCCATTTCTTTCTGTTTTCTCTCTTTCTCGCTCCCTCTCCCCCTTACTCGTCTTTCCCTTCCCTTCCCTCCCACTCTCATTCCCCCTTTCCTTCTCTTCTATCTGCCCTTCTCTCTTTGCCATCTCTTTCCCCCTTCTCCCTCTCTGTCTTTCTCTTCTTCTCTCCAACTCACTCTCTCTTTTCCTTCTCCTCTCGTCTCTCTTTCTCTCCCTCTCGTCTCTTTCTCTCTCTTTCTCTCCTCTCTCTCTCCTGCTTTCTCTCGTCTCTCATTCTCTCTCCTCTTTCTCTCCTCTCATCTTTCTCTCCTCTCATCTCTCATTCTCTCTCCTGTCTCGTCTCTCTTTCTCTCCCTCTTTCCCTCTCCTCTCATCTTTCTCCCCTCTCTTGTCTCTCTTTCTCTCCTCTTTTTCTCTCATCTCTCTTTCTCTCCCTTTTTCTCTCTCCTCTCATCTCTTTCCTCTTTCCCTCTCTCTCTCTCGTCTCTCTCTCTTTTTCTCTCCTCTCTCGTCTCTCTTTTCTCTCTCTTCTCTCGTCTCTCTTTTCTCACTTCTCTCTTGTCTCTCTTTTCTCACTCCTCCCTTGTCTCTCCTCTTTCCCTCTCTCCACTCTCGTCTCTCCTCTTTCCCGCTTTCCTCTCATCTCTTTCTCTCCTCTTTTCCCCTCTCTCTCGCCTCTCTCTCCTCTCTTTTCTCTCCTCTCTCGTCTCTCTTTCCCTCTCTCCTCTCTCGTCTCTCCTCTTTCCCTCTCTCATCTCTCCTCTTTCCCTCTCTCCTCTCTCCTCTCTTGTCTCTCCTCTTTCCCTCTCTCCTCTCTTCTCTCTTTCCCTCTCTCCCCTCTCTTCTCTCTTTCCCTCTCTCCTCTCTTCTCTCGTTCCCTCCTCTCTCTTTCCCTCTCTCCTCTCTTCTCTCGTTCCCTCTCTCCTCTCTCTTCTCTCTTTCCCTCTCTCCTCTCTTCTCTCGTTCCCTCTCTCCCCTCTCTTCTCTCTTTCCCTCTCTCCTCTCTCTTCTCTCGTTCCCTCTCTCCTCTCTTCTCTCTTTCCCTCTCTCTTCTCTCCTTCCCTCTCTCCTCTCTCTTCTCTCCTTCCCTCTCTCCTCTCTCTCTCTTTCCCTCTCTCCTCTCTCTTCTCTCGTTCCCTCTCTCCTCTCCTCTCATTCCCTCTCTCCTCTCTCTTCTCTCTTTCCCTCTCTCCTCTCTTTCTCTCTTTCCCTCTCTCCTCTCTCTTCTCTCGTTCCCTCTCTCCTCTCCTCTCATTCCCTCTCTCCTCTCTCTTCTCTCTTTCCCTCTCTCCTCTCTTCTCTCGTTCCCTCCTCTCTCTTTCCCTCTCTCCTCTCTTTCTCTCGTTCCCTCTCTCCTCTCTCTTCTCTCTTTCCCTCTCTCCTCTCTCTTCTCTCGTTCCCTCTCTCCTCTCTTCTCTCGTTCCCTCTCTCCTCTCTCTTCTCTCGTTCCCTCTCTCCTCTCTTCTCTCTTTCCCTCTCTCCTCTCTTTCCCTCTCTCCTCTCTCTTCTCTCGTTCCCTCTCTCCTCTCTCTTCTCTCATTCCCTCTCTCCTCTCTCTTCTCTCTTTCCCTCTCTCTCTCTCTTCTCTCGTTCCCTCCTCTCTCGTTCCCTCTCTCCTCTCTTCTCTCGTTCCCTCTCTCCTCTCTTTCTCTCTTTCCCTCTCTCCTCTCTTTCCCTCTCTCCTCTCTCTCTTCTCTCGTTCCCTCTCTCCTCTCCTCTCATTCCCTCTCTCCTCTCTCTTCTCTCTTTCCCTCTCTCCTCTCTTTCTCTCGTTCCCTCCTCTCTCGTTCCCTCTCTCCTCTCTTTCTCTCGTTCCCTCTCTCTCCTCTCTTCTCTCTTTCCCTCTCTCCTCTCTTTCCCTCTCTCCTCTCTCTTCTCTCGTTCCCTCTCTCCTCTCCTCTCATTCCCTCTCTCCTCTCTCTTCTCTCTTTCCCTCTCTCCTCTCTTCTCTCGTTCCCTCCTCTCTCGTTCCCTCTCTCCTCTCTTCTCTCGTTCCCTCTCTCCTCTCTTCTCTCTTTCCCTCTCTCCTCTCTTTCCCTCTCTCCTCTCTCTTCTCTCGTTCCCTCTCTCCTCTCCTCTCTTTCCCTCTCTCCTCTCTCTTCTCTCTTTCCCTCTCTCCTCTCTTCTCTCGTTCCCTCTCTTCTCTCGTTCCCTCTCTCCTCTCTTCTCTCGTTCCCTCTCTCTCCTCTCTTCTCTCTTTCCCTCTCTCCTCTCGTCTCTCTTTCAGACAGTGCTGGGCTCTGTCTCGTGTCCCACAGTGAAAGAGTTCTTTCTTTGACACTGGCCCCGTCTCTTGCTGCTCTAAAAAACAACTGCACAACTCAGCACTTTACACGGGCGCGTTACACGGGCGCGTTACACGGGCGCGTTACACGGGCGCGTTACACGGGCGCGTTACACGGGCGCGTTACACGGGCGCGTTACACGGGCGCGTTACACGGGCGCGTTACACTAAAATTGAAAACATATTTTCGTTAACTGAAATAAATAAAAATGACAATTAAAAGAAAGAAAAAAAACTATAACTGACTGAAACTGTATTGTGTGTTTACAAAACTAACTGAAACTAACTGAAATTATAGATAAACTAAACCAGGACTAAACCAGGACTAAACTAGGACTAAACCAGGACTAAACCAGGACTAAACCAGGACTAAACCAGAACTAAACTAGGACTAAACCAGGACTAAACCAGGACTAAACAAGGACTAAACCAGGACTAAACAAGGACTAAACCAGGACTAAACCAGGACTAAACCAGGACTAAACTAGGACTAAACCAGGACTAAACCAGGACTAAACAAGGACTAAACCAGGACTAAACCAGGACTAAACCAGGACTAAACAAGGACTAAACCAGGACTAAACCAGGACTAAACCAGGACTAAACCAGGACTAAACTAGGACTAAACAAGGACTAAACTAGGACTAAACCAGGACTAAACTAGGACTAAACCAGGACTACACTAGGACTAAACCAGGACTACACTAGGACTAAACCAGGACTAACTAGGACTAAACCAGGACTAAACCAGGACTAAACCAGGACTAAACTAGGACTAAACCAGGACTGAACTAGAACTAAACTAAACTAAACAATGTAAAGTTTGCCTTTGTCTAAATCTACGTGTCACTTTTCTGTGATTCCACAGTGGACATGTTTGTATGTCGTTTATATTTCTTTAGCCCACAGTTTCGCTGTATTAATTAATTACTCTCTTTTTAATGTTGTGTATTTTCAAAACAAATTTCACAATAATTTTAGGAGCTGTGCTTCCAGGGGAGAGCTGAAGTGGATATTTGTACGGTGTGCTCTCATCAGGGACGTCTCTTCTGTTGTTCTCTCTGTTTGCTTACTCTCTCGGGCTCATATTAATGAGTGACCACACAGTTAATGTGGCGTCTTCTCCGCCCCCTCTCCTCTGTGGCGGTGAGGATCCTCTAAAGACTTCCCTGACCTCTTTTCTGTGCAGCCTGTGGCCTTGTGTTTGTCTCCAGCCTCTCTGCAGTTTGTTGTTGTGCATTTAAATGGCTCTGCTCTCAGTGTTTTATTCAGGTCTCAAGTTTCAGTGTTTTCTCTGTTTTTAATGAGCGCTGCTAAAGGCACAAAGAGCTATAAAGAGGCTGTTATGTCATATTTTATTTTACGTTCCATAAACTTGACCTAAAGGTGTCCCCATATCTGAAGTAAACGTGTTCCAATCAAATAGAACACTAGTAAAAACTGTAATACTCAGACCCCCCAGGATTTCGCGGGCATTTTTTGTGATTGTTGCGGGCTAAAATGCCTGAATTTGCGGGAGCTTTTCCAAAAAGTTGCGATGAAAGTTGCGGTGCTTTTAAGGTTTTTGTTGCGATTTTGTTGCGGGAGGAAGTGAAAGTTGCGATAAATAGTTGCGATTTTCGCTTTTTGTAATTAAGATTGAGTAATATTTTGAATACTGACAAAGAATAATATAAAGACACAGAGATCACAGATATGGTCCTAAAACAACCTTACCAACATCGAAAATAAATGACTACTAGGAGGGGAACTGTTTCGCGCGGTCTTTTGCTGTTATTTTAGTGGGCAAATGGCGCCGCAAATATGTTTCTTTGCCATTAGAAGCCGTGTCTCAATTCCCAGGGCGCGCGGCTCGGAGCGTGGCCTGAAGGGCATGTGCGTCACACATTTCAACAGTACACCGGCGCGACGACTGCTGTCCCACTTCTTTTTTGTCCCCTGCGCAGTTAACACGCGGTCCGAAGACCGCAGTCGTTAAGCGGTCCGCGGACTGCAGTCGGGGCTGAGCAAGTGTGCACCGCCAGCTCCGAGCTGTGCGCTCTGGGAACTGGGGACACGGCCGCAGTTTCGTTTTGTCACACGGAAGTAAAGCAGAATGTTGCGGCTTCCAAACTCAAACATTTTAGCCGCCGAGAATATGAGGTTGGGTCCTATGGCTCGTAGATTTGTGACGCGCAAAGAGGAGGCTGTGGTGACAGATACGCTGAGATCCAGATATGCGTTTTGTGCATTTATTACAAAAAGAGCGCACACAGTTATGACAGGATGAAATGGAACTCATGAAAACCAGCAGGATGAACAGATTAACGTGAAAGATGAATGAATGGTTTGTGGTCAACAAAAAATACGGCTACACCCCAACCCTGAGTCTCTCCTCTGTGTGACAGGTGAGCGCGCGCTTTTACACGCACACATACGTACGTGCACACACACCCACACTCACGTGAACCACCGCCTCTGCCGCACACACACACAAACGCACCGTGCACCTCATCTCAGTTATGTCTCCTACACAGAAGGAAGTTGGTCGGCGTTCAATACGTCGCCGATGATTGGTCAAAATTAGTAAAAATTGCGGAATAGTTGCGGTGATTGGTTAAAATTGCAACACCGCCCTGAATTCGCGGGGATTGGCTGAAGTTGCGTTGAAGTTGCAAATCGCAACATCGCAAATTCCTGGAGGGTCTGAATACTGATTTATTCTTAGTTACAAAAACATTGGGACTGATTGACATTTTGTTTCTTATAATTTGGTTTTGGTTCAAGGCAATTCTCCAAGCAGAAACAGAATGAGCCTCACGTGAGTCTCTCATTTGGGTTGCCAGTTCCAACACTGAAATCCAGTTGGTTTAAACCTAATATCGCCTCTCTCTGAATGGTCACTCCCTAAACCCTAGCACCTGCAGCCAATCCTGAACCAGTGCTAATGCAGCCTCTGCAGCTCAGGGAGGAAATTCTGGAGGTTCTGAGCTTCACATGAGCCTGTCCAGAAACTGAGAATGAGACAAACTTGTCTGTGTCTATCTCTGGCAACACAAGTTCAGTTGTGATTCTAAGATTATAGGGGACATTCAGTTCTTTTACTAAGTTGCTTTAGTCCAGGGGTGTTAAACTTCTTTTGGTCCGGGGGCCGTATCCAACCTACTTTGATCCCAAAGGGGCCGGGTCAGAAAACTCATGGCAAATATACCCCAAAAATGCGTGAAGAATCCCTCAGTCGTTCAGGTAGAAATTCAGTTTGTCAACTGGACAAAGTTTATTTGGTCGAAGACGTTTTGCAGCTCATTCAAGTGACGAAGTAGCTTGGATGAGCTGCGAAACGTCTTCGACCAAATAAACTTTGTCCAGTTGACAAATTGAATTACCCCAAAAACAGCAATAAGTCCAAATATTTGTCCAGAGAAACACAAATCTATTTACAGACTTCTGTTTCTTCAGTCCCAGCAGTAATTCGTTTATCTTCTGTCTTCTCAATTCTCCGTTCAAGTTATTGTATTGTTCGAAATGCCGTGTCTCGTAGTGGCGTTTAAGATTACATTTTTTGAGCACCGCCACTTGTTGCAAACACACCAAGCGTACAGGTTTCCCATTCACCTCCGTGAACAAATAGGAATTAGTCCATTTGTCTTGGAAAATCCTGCACTCGGCATCCACTTTTCTAATTTTTGACATTTTGCTGATGAGGATGTCACGGTCAACAGTCAAAACAATGGTCCTTTAAGAGCATTTGGAAAGAAGCGAGTCTTCATTTGTGCTGCTCTGGTGGGAAAAGCAGAAAAACAGCGCAGAAAAGAGGCGCAGAAAATTACCAATATTTTAATAGGAACATTAAAATATAATTAAAATATTTTAATAGAAAATCAGCGAGATTAAAGGTCTTGGAGGGCTGCAGGTTTGACGCCCCTGCATTAGACTTGGACTTAGACCAGTGCTTCTCAAATAGTGGGGCGGGCCCCCCTTGGGGGGCGTGGCATGATGCCAGGGGGGGCGCGTATGACCCTGGGAAACATGTTTTTTTGCTGTACTGTACTAGAACTAAGTGTAATTGCACATCAACAACAGTAGTTGGCAGTGGCGTTCTCACATGCGATTTACGCACAGTCTCACCATTAACAGAACATCCTCTGTCACAGAAAAAACACGTATATTCCACTGAGTCGTGTCCTTTAGTCCGACAGAAGCTGACGCATCAGTGGCACAAGGAGAGAGCTTTTTTTTTTTCAGTGCTTTTAGCTTATGCAAATGAGGTGGTTTTAAGTTTCATTTCTGTAAAACGTAAACAAATGTGCGCAAAGCTGCATTAAAAACACATTAATATTTGAGTCCTCAGTGCAGTCTTTGTTGTAAGTTTCTTTCTTTTTTTTTGTTTATAATGTTAATAAAAGGATACAATGGTGTTCTAATAACAATTTTCTAGACAAATAATACTATTTATAGTCGCGCGCAGGAAGGGGGGCGTGAAATATTTTCTTCTTCCTAGGGGGGGCGTCACAGAAAATAATTGAGAAGCACTGACTTAGACAAACTTTATTGATCCACAAGGGAAATTATTTGGACACAGTAGCTCACAGATATATTATAATAACAAAGAGTCATTAAAAAAAAATATATATATATATATGGTAATAATAAATTCAAAATAAGTAGCAAACGTAGCACTACGGAATTAAAAGTTTCCCAGGGGTCCTCTAATATGCTAAACAAATTATTTTGAATGAGCTGGGACTTGTCTCATTTTCACATTTGGATAACACAGTACATTTGATCTTTCTCCTGAGCCCCACTTCATAATACAGCAGGCGATTACTCAAACAGCGCTAATGAAACACAGCAGCAACTCCAGGTCTGATTCTGATGAGGTGAAGGAGCGACGTGAGAAAACTGCTCACAGTATAACGAAGATCTCTGAGACCCACGTGGAAGAAACTGTGGTCCCGGGCTCAATGATTAGAGTTTCTTCTTACATTATTCTTTTGCTATTCTCTGATCTCTGTTCTAATGTTGTTTCCTCATCACAAACAAACCCGGAGTTGTGTTTTGTTTCATGCACACATGTTTAAAGGGATAGTGCATTTTATTTTTTTTCATGTGAATCTGTATGGCGTCCCCCCACCCCCCACTCTGTGTCAGTCACATGACCCCACCCCCCGCTCTGTCAGTCACATGACCCCACCCCCCACTCTGTGTCAGTCACATGACCCCACCCCCCACTCTGTGTCAGTCACATGACCCCACCCCCTGCTCTGTGTCAGTCACATGACCCTGTGCTGTTTTTTTTTTGCACCTGTGAACCGCGACAGAGTGAGGGATTACTGTATTTTGTTATTCAGCCTCAATACATTTGTCTGCTTTTTACTAAGGAATAATTAATTGAGGAATACACAATATAATAATACTATGATATATTTTTGACTCAGTGTTATGTATACTAGAGCTTATATTCTTAAAGACCCTATTGAAACACTAAAATTCAGGTGAAAAACGCCGCTTATCAGTTAATCGTTAATCGATCGATAAGGTCAGTCAACTATCAATTAATGAATTAATCGATAATTTGCATCCCTAGTTCAAACATATGGCAATAAAACCTTTCTGATTCTGATTCTTCAACAGTGTCGTCCATTAACACTGACTTACCGATGACAGTGTCCTCTGGGCCCAGTTCTGCTCCGGTTCTGTAGCTCACGAACGTAGTTCCATTAAGTTAGCGGGGACATTTAATAAAGCTTATTTTTCTTTTCAAAATAACATTTGTCCAAAAAGTGATATATTTGCGTCACAAACAGTTGTCCGTGAAAAATTCAGCAGTCTAATTCGCATTGGTGCTATTTTCTCTAGAGTCGTATCACTGCGCGCCTATTATTACTATTATTACTATTATTACTATTAGCCTGTTCACTTGTAAACATCCGCTTAGAAGTGAACAGGCTAATCTGTCAGATTACAGCTGCACATGTAACTGCTAGAATGTTTACACTTCCTGTTTGCACTATATTAACCATGTTTACACTTCCTGTTTGCACTATATCAACCATGTTTACACCCCGTTTTTTTACTACTGATAAAACCAATGTTGCACATAAATATGTACATAGCACCTAGCCTATATTTTTGTTGTTTCTATTTGATTATACTTTTTTACATGCTTCTCTTATCTTATTTATCTATTTTAATTTTTTTGCTCTTGGCATCCAGGGTGGGCAGCAAAGTAAGAATTTCATTGTACAGGGAAACATGTTTCTTTACTGTGCATATGACAATAAAAGCTTTGAATCTTTGAAACTTGAATCTTAATAATAACTAATAGGCGCTCTTGATACGACTCGAGAGAAAATAGCACCATGCGAATTAGACTGCTGAATTTTTTGTGACACAAATATATCACTTTTTGGACAAATGTTGTTTCGAGAAGAAAAACAAGCTTTATTAAATGTCCCCGCGAGCTTACCGGAACTACTTTCGTGAGCTACAGAACCTGAGCAGAACTGGGCCCAGACGACGCTGTCATCGGTAAGTCAGTGTTAATGGACGACACTGTTGAAGGGGACGCCATACAGAAAAAAAAAAAAAAAAAAAAAACGCACTATTTAACACCAAACCCTCATATTTAGGCTGAGTTCTTGTCTCAAAATCACTCTATTCTACCTTCTGCAACTGTATTTTTGCACAATACTCCCGGGACTATGGCTGTCAGGAGCAGTGGGACCCATCTCCAGATCTTGAGCGACTCTCCCTTAGCTGGAGGGTTTGACCTGTTGTGAATGTTTTGGGTTGATGGGGGAAACCAGCGTGCCCAGAGGAAACCCACCCAGACACGGCGAGAACACCTCCCAAACCTCTCACCAAAGAAAGTTATGGTTTTGCAACCTCTTTTCCGCAGACAGGCCCACCGTTGTGTTTTTCTCTGTTGTTTTGGACTGTGCTTTTCCAAAGGCTCTCTCACGTCGCTCACAGCAGTTAGTATCTGTTACCGCCGGCAACCAAACAGGAAGGAGCCGAGGCGTTGTCAGGAGCCTTCTCAGAGCTGTCAGAAAGTGAAGAGGCTTTTAGAATTGCCTGCTTTTTATCGAGGTAAAATGCTACAGACAATTTCAGCAGTAGATGGAAAGAAGAGATTCGACTAAAGGCATGTCCAGCTCATTGATTGGACGACTAAAAAGTGGAGTTGCAAAAGCCCTCGACAACTATTCCGTATCTCCGTGTGTCTGACGCAAACTGTGCATTCGTTCGTACATATGGGCGTCGGTTTCATCCACATTGTCTTGTATAAATGTGGTCAGATGTGGTCAGGGGGGCTGATGGTGCAGATTGCTTCTGGGGCTGTTGTCCTTTGTTGATTAATTGATGGTGGTTTTAGTACTTTTTTCTGCATAAATAGTAGTTTTTGCATGAACTCCCCCTGCAGGTGTAGTCTGGTGTGCAGTTTGGGTCAGATACACAGAGATACATAATAGTTTTTTGTCAGGCGGTTGTCCTTTTTGATTAATTGATGGTGTTTTGGTACTTTTTTCTGCATAAGTAGTAGTTTTTGCATGAAATCCCCCTGCAGGTGTAGACTTGTGTGCAGTTTGACTCAGATACACAGAGATATGTAAGAGTTTTGAGAGTTTTTGCCAACCAGTCATTCAAGAGGACTAGGGATGAGTCAATACCGGTACTGGTATAGAATATGTGACCGAGCGCGGCAAAATAGGACACAAGTCTTCCCGGAGGCGTTTTGAGTTATTCACAGATTCTGAAAGTGTAGATTCTAAGCCTTACACATGAAAATCTGACAACATTTGAAGAAGTTGTGGCTATATGAAAGCATGCACATTGGTTTATGCCGTTAAGTAGTTACTTGCAAGATAAATATCAGTTCCATACCGCAGTTGGATCCATTTTGTAATAAGTTAAATGGTAAATCGTCACATTTTTATACAGCGTTTTTCCACCATTAAGGCTCAAAGCGTCAACAAACCACTCACCCATTCACACACTCATTCATACACCAGTGTACGCACACCCTGGTATCGGTAAATATCGGGTACTGGCAGATACTTAAAGGTCCCATGGCATGAAATTTTCACTTTCTGAGGTTTTTGAACGTTAATGTGAGCTCCCCTACCCTGTTTAGCCCCCCCCCCCCCCCATGGTTAAAAGTTGCGAAATGTCTAAACTGAGCATTTGCGATCCTTTTCTGCGTTACAAAAAATCGGAGCTCAAACGGGCGATTTTGAACAAGGCACCTTGTTGACGTCAGATCGAAAAAAGAAATCCAAATGCAGTTCCCACCCCCTTTTTGTATTTGCCTGGAGGCACGTCTGAGTGTTTCTAGGCTCGGAAGTCCTTTATCTGAGCCTCTGGACCTTTGAACAGCAGTGGTTTAATTTTATTTTCTGTGGAAATGTGTTTATTTTTCAATGGAACGCTTCAATTCTCTCCCCCGTGCAAAAACACAGAAATGGATCAGCTGAGAGCTCAGAGCCGAGAGCGGAGAGTTTGGCCACGCCCCCACCCTCTACTATAGGCCAGCTCTTTTCTCCTCATTTGCATTCAAGCAACAACGCCCATAATAAAGTGTTTGAGAGAGATATTTATGACTCTTTCTCATCTTATCTCTGTTTCTCATGCACTGAGTGTTGATTTTGAAGAAGGATTCATTTACAGTATTAGGGAACCATTAAGGAGCCATATAAAAGCATCAAGAAGTACCATGTCATGGGATCTTTAAAGTCAAACTCTTTATTGTATTAGAGCTGAAAAAGCTGGATTGGTGCATCCCTGAACACGACGTGTCTTTAGTCGACCAAGAATTTCTTTAGACGACTACAGCACTGATAGAATAAATTACAATAGTATTAAAAGCACTGATACTTCGATCGATCTTTTCATCCCTAAAATGAGCAAACACATAAGTATTTTGGATTTTGACCATCTGCGTCTCCCGCAGAGCTCCACGGAGTTTCTTTGTGCTGACTCGTGGGCCTGGTCTTTGTCCTGATGTATGTCTCTGCAGCACTTTTTCCATGAGGCACAGGTAATGTCCCACTGAGGACGCCTCTGTTTAAGACCTCAGTGTGGCCGCTGTGCTTAATGAAAGTGTGTAAATCTCACCTGGACACAACAGGAGGAGGGGGTATGTACACGAGGGGGAAATGTACAAAACAAAGGGAAAACTAAACAAATTCAAGAATTCGGCCGTGATCTTGAGACATATAAAAAACACCATTATATCTTTATATCTTAAGGCGTTGAGCCTGATTTAAAAACATGAAAAACAGAAATAGTTCATTGTAAACTGTTTGCAGTGGCCCAAAGTTACACCTCGCTCACCTTATGCATTCAGAGCGTCCTAATTCAGAAGTTTATAAGCGCTTCTCATAACTTTCAGGGAGTGCTGAGTTTTACTGTGACGGTAAAACTAACAACTAGCAGGCTAATGCGTACTTTCTGATTATTGGACAGTCAAACACTTTCTAATTAGACACAAAGGGATAGTGCGTTTTTTTAATGTGAATCTGTATGGGTTTTCTTCTCAAAACGCGTATTATGTATTATTAGCCTGTTCACTTGTAAACATCCGCTTATGCCCTTGTAAGCGGATGTTTACAAGTGAACAGGCTAATAACATGTAATACGCGCGCAGTGATACGACTCGAGAGAAAATAGCACCATGCGGATTACGCTGCTGAATTTTTCATGGACAAATGTTTGTGACGCAAATATATCACTTTTTGGACAAATGTTTTGAGAAGAAAAACAAGCTTTATTAAATGTCCCCGCTAATTTACCGGAACTACGTTTGCGAGCTCCAGAACCGGAGCAGAACCCGGCGGTAAGTCAGTGTTAATGCACGACACGCAGGCGCTTTGTGTAATATTTTGTATGAAAAGCGCCTTATAAATATTGATTGATTGATTGACGCTGTTCGAGGGGAACCCATACAGATTCACATTAAAAAAAACGCACTATCCCTTTAAATATATACTGAATTTATTATATTTCAGGTGTTTCTGTTGCTCAAATGTTTTGTAAACACATCTGCGCTGGGGCAGACTGTGGAAGTCTGTGCCATCGGTCGAGGAGAGTTCAAATCATTATTCGACTAATGCACATTTTAGTCGCCTCAGACTCAACCGACCGATGAAACAAACTAAAACTAAATGACTGAGGCCTACAGCCCTGAGGTGTCCCACATATTGTACATATACACACACACACACATAAAATGTTTCAGTTCAATGTACACTTTTTTTTGTACAATTTGCACAAAAAATTAGCACTTAGTCACTTTATATTGAATGGTGCAATAACTATTGCGCAATAACAGTTTGTGTAATAGTGTAATAGGGCTTGTGCAATAATTATCTGTGCAATAATTATCTGTGCAATAGAGCTGGTGCAATAAGATAAGACTTTATTGATCTCACACAGGAGAAATTTACTTGTCACAGTAGCTCCAGGTAGGGACAGTTTGAACAAGAAGACAAGTGCATGCAGGCAAAAAAAGGCATAAAGATAGGTGATAATAATAATTAAAAAAATAAGTAATAAATCGAATAATAATAATAGTAGTGATAATAATAAAAAAAACAGTGACAGGGAGAGTATTGAAAAAATTGGAAAAACGATATTGCACGATAGGAGTATTGAAAAAACAACAATATTGCACATTGGGAAAACGATATTGCACGGTAGGACTATACAGTAGAATTATACAGTCTGATGGCGATAAATAGAACACTGTAAGGTTGTGCAGTGCACAAATGGACAATGGACATCAAAGATGGACAAATGTATCTGGCAATGAGCTGCGACTGTTTTCTGTCTTTCTGTCTGTACTGTATGTGTGAGTGTAACTGTGTTTTTATTTCCCGTTGGGGACAATAAAGTTTATCTTATCTTATCTTACACCTACCAGCTGTTTGAGTAGCTCGTCAAAGCAGAAGGTTTATTTTGAAAGGACCACCTGAAAGAAATGTTGCAAAAAAGTTATAAGTTGGTTTATATACATATATATACGTATATATCTGGGAATATACACCAAGACAGTCATGAAACTGAAGTGTTCTGGTGCTTTACACAGGTGCAGAAGACTCGTCTCTCTGCCAGCTCATGCTCCATATTTCCTTTTTATTCGACTGTGTAAAAGCTCCAGTAAATAGGCCTCTCCGCCTTTTATTTGCCTCTGAAACACAAGTCTAGAGGCAGCGGAACTTATGGAGGACCACAGATTACCCAGACACTTTACGCTGTCACCAAAAAATACAAAAAAATCAAATCAAAAATGTGCTTCCTGCCGTGTGTTTGGGCGTCAGCTCCAATCTGCACGCTCCATATTTTCAGCCTGTGGCCATTGTGTTCAAAACATGAGCCGTTTCAAATGAGCTTCTAAGGTGTTCCAAAAAGAATTTCACCACAACGGGAAGATAAAGAAATGTGCTTAAAGATGCACCGCGTAACTCTTCAGGCTGGGCGTCTGCTGCCATGGAGATGCTATTGCTTTGCCTGTAATGTTCCACAATATGGTATTAATTGATTATGGGTGTTTTATCGCTCAAAAATATCTTTAAAAAACCTGCTTTCTTACTATGAGTGTGGCATCTCCTGGTGGCATCTCCTGCTTGTTTCTATGGAGACGGAAAAGTTAAATGCCATACTCTGGAATATTGGAGGTAAAGCAATAACATCTCCATGAAAACAAGTAATTAGCAAGGCCTCTAATTTAGAATGTTTGACAAAAAAAACAAAAAAACATTCTGCCTTTTTTATATTAAAGGTGCACTGTGTAACATTTCTAGTGGAGGGTCCGCCACCTGCTTGTCTCCATGGAACTGTTATTGCTTCGTCAAGAATGTCCCACAGTTCGTGAACTGAAGAAGCAGCTTGGATGAACTGAATTTCCCCTTTTGCCGTGGATTCTACCTGGACGACTGAGGGATTCTACATAAAAAATGTAAAACTTATATCAAGTTATTCATCTTGTTTTCAGATTTGATATTCTATTTGATATTGTATTACTTATTTTTCTATTTTATTCTCATTTGTACATATACACTTTTTTTATTTTTATTTATTTTTTACAATTATATCTCATTTGACACTGGTCTATTGCTCTTTTTTTTGGTATTCCATCTATTTTTGTTACCCTTTGTTATATATTATATATATTATATTTGATTCTTGAGCTACTGTACCCAAATAATTTCCCTTGTGGATCAATAAAGTTTGTCTGTGTCTTTATTATCTACTTACTAGTTCTGAGACTGCTTCATTCTAGTCTAGAGGGAGTTTATTTTAAGATAACTTGCTGCATGGAGAGGTCATTTTACTACAGTGAACTCTCGCTCTATCGCAGTTCACTCTTCGCGGCCTCGCTGTTTCGCAGATTTTTTTTTCAATTTTTTTTTTCATTTTTTTTAATAGTGTAACTTTTTTTTTTTTATATAGTGTAACAATGTGGTCTGCGTCCTGATTGGCTAAGAGACTAGACCAAGACTAAACTTGGACTAAACCAGGTCTAGCCCAGAACTAGACCAGGTCTGAACCAGGATTAAATCACTCGTTTGCGTTCGTTTGTGCGAGTTCGGTTTGTGGCTCGGGTTGAGAGCACGCGGTCCGGGCGCCGCAGTTCTATCTCCCCGGTGAACACGCGGCCTCGCGATGAGGGTTTTATCATGGACAAATCTGTGACAGAGCAGCATGTGCCGCGCACTTCTCCAAGGGGTTGGTGCGCGTCTCGTCCAGGGACGTGGCAGTGCTGCTCGCGCGTCTGGCAGGGCTCCCGGAGCCATGTCTCCCCCCACGCGCCACTATTAATACATTTTGTTGAAAATCTATGAAAGTTTGAGTGTTTAAACTAGAGACAAATGTGAGAAAATGTTAATTCCAGTCTGAGAAAAGCGTATAATGTGTGTGATGAGGCATTTACAGCCTTAAAACATGTAGAATATTTGTAAAATATAAAGTTGTCCTACTTCGCGAATTTCACTTATTGCGGGCTATTTCTGGAACCTAACCCCCCGCACTAAACGCGCTTACTGTACTTTTAAGTCATTTTCTGATAGATTTAAGTGTTTTTATCTTAAATTTTGGCCAATGTTTTTAGACTGTGGATGATTTCAGATCTGGAATCGCCCAAGGTGGAACTGAGCATTTTGAGCTTTGGAGCTGTAGACTTACTAATAATAAATGGAATGGAATGGAAAGCTTTATTGTCATTGTAAACAACGAGATGAGATTGGAAATGGACGGGTCCGTGGACCTTAAAGCAGCCGACATGGGGGCGCTAACGTCCCACCTCTCTCCTCAGCGATACAAGAACATAAACAGAATAGAAAATGCAGATACAATCACAGTAGTCACAAACACATATGACGTAATACAGTGGAACGGTAAACATTGAGGTCTTTTTTTCCTTGGAAATACAATTATGGGAGGGGGGGGAACGAGATGGAAAACAGAGAAATATAATATATTTCTATATTACGTCACGATGATATGTACTTATAAAAACACTCTCCCCTCTCACATAGTCTGCCGCCTCAGTTTGTCAATAATAATATTATTAATAATATTATTATTAACGTAGCCAATCTATGTTGTTCTTTTGATAACATGTGTTGTGACCTTGGAGTGTCCAGTGCAAGAGCCATAGTCAAAACACAGCAGCCCTGCTATTGTAGATTCCCAGGAGAATTAATTAAACCAGGGGAGAATGCACATAATCAATACACTTTTGAACTTAGATGAACAGACAGTTATTCTGTGAACTGGTTCTGCTGAGTCCCCAACTTCATGTCACCAAGCCGGGCCGTTGAGACTCTCCAGTCCTCTCCTGGCGCGTAGATGATTGCGGACTGAGCCGCTTGTTCCGCGCAGTTCCACATATTCGTGATAGTATCCGGGCGTCATTCAGGTATCCACAGATTGGAGATGGTACAGTTCAATCTGTGTCTCCTTCTGATGTAGACCTTCCCTGGTCTTCAACGGCTCCACTGTGGTGTAAAATAAAGGCCGACAGCTCGGGGGCTCTTTGTCCGCTGCAGGCATTCCAATTCTCAGATGGATCAGAAAAACATCCCCCAGGCCAATGCAGATGTCCTGCCATCAAAAATCCAAATACAGTGGTACCTCACCTTACGAAAGACCCTACAAATGGAAAATCCAAGTTACGAAACGCCTTCACGTTAAATTTTGGTCTCTAAATACAAAAGAAAATTCAAGTTACGAAACGCGAAATCTCATAAATACACTTTATCAACACACACGGGGTTAGGTTCCAGAGGTGGCCCGCGGTGGGAGAGGTCCGCGAGGTAGGACAACTTTGTATTTTGCAATTGTTCTACATGTTTTAGGGCTGTAAATGCCTCACCACACACATTCTCAGACTGGAGTTGGGCTTTTCTCGCATTTCTCTCTCGTTTGAACACAGGAACTTTCATAGATTTTCAACGGAATGTGTTGATAGTGAAGCGTGGGGTTAGACACGACTCAATATAGGGCCGAACGCGCGAGAGGAGCGGAGACACAAGCTCATCCGGCGGCGCTGCCGTGTCCCAGGGCGTGACGCGCCAACCCCTTGGAGAGGTGCGCGACACGGCGCGAGGCCGCGCGTACACCGGGGCTGCGGGCGCGGGATGGAGCCGCGCGGGCGAGCGCAGGAGCCGCGCAAGGCCAGCGGGGAGCCGCGGGGTGATTTAATCCTGGTCTGGTCCTGGTCTGGTCCTGGTTTAGACCTGGTTTAGACCTGGTCTAGACCTGGTTTAGTTCTGGTCTAGACCTGGTTTATTCCACGTTTAGTCCTGGGTCTACAGTCTCTTAGCCAATCAGGATGCAGAACACAATGTTACACTATAAAAAAAAACCTTGGAACGTCTGCGAGCACGAGACTGAACCGCGGCGCCCGGACCGCGTCCTCTGGAGCCCGAGCCACAAACCAGCCGCACGAAACCAGCAAAGATGTGAACGGGGTGGTTTAATCCTGGTTTAGTCCAGATCTAGACCTGGTCCAGTCCTGGTTTAGTCCAGGTCTAGTCCAGGTTTAGACCTGGTCTAGACCTGGTTTAGTTCTGGTTTATTCCACGTTTAGTCCTGGGTGTACAGTCTCTTAGCCAATCAGGACGCAGAACACAATGTTACACTATAAAAAAAAAAAGTTACACTATAAAAAATTGGAATGGAAAGAACGGGGCCTTGGAACAAATCAGGCTTTTTCCATTGAAATAGCTACTCAACTTACGAAAAATTCACGTTACGAAACCACTTCTGAAATGAATTAATTTCGTAACGTGAGGTATCACTGTAGTAAATAGTTCCAGAACCCACATTTCTTTGTGGAAAAAAAAGCCAATTGCGTTGAGGGACCAGCTTCAATTTCCAAGTTTAGAATTCGAAAATCTACTTCAACAGGAGAAATATGGACAAAAACAAGAGAAAGGGACGCAGACAGAGAGAGCAGTAGATAAGGGAGCAAGAAAACAAGCAGCAAGGACAGAGAGAAATAAAGGGTTGAAACACCAGGTCTGTTTTTGAGGAGGTGAGAGTAATTTTTTGCATAATATAAATTTAAATAACTTTAAATCTTCGACCTTTTTATGACATGATCAAATTGTAGAAGTTGAACTGGATGTACTGACCACAGAAGTGTGTGAGCTTCTTCTGGAGTTGGTGAAGAGAACGGATCATTCGACTTCGGGGCAGAACTTCTTTGCAGCTTTTCAAATTTGCACAAAAGAACAAAATGGCTCTTTAGGAAAATTCAAACTTCAAGCCTTTAAGACCCACAGTGAAGTCATTGGAGCAAATTCTGAAGGATTAAGCCTCCACCTCTGTCTCCCTCCTCTTTTTTCTTCTCTCTCAAGGTCTCTCGCTCTCCTTCTCCCTCTTTGTTCATCTTTCCATCTCTCCCTACTTCTTTTTCTTACTGTTCTCTCTCTCTCTAATCCCCTATCTCCCTTCTTCTGTCATATTCTGCTCCATCTCTGTTGCTTCCTTCTCCCTCCTCCCTCTTTCTCTCTCTTCCATCACTCTTTCCTCACTCCTCTATCTCTCCCTTGATTATACTCTCTCTCTCCCCTCTCTCTCCATCCTCTCCATCCTTCATGGACTCTTCCCTCCCTATATCTCTCCCTCTCTCTACTGTCACTCTTCCATCACTCGTCCATCTCTCCCCTCTCTCTCTCCTTCTCCCTCTTTGCTTTTCTTTTTCTCTCCCTACTTCTCTTTTTCTTACTATTCCCTCTCTCTAACCCCCTATCTCCCTTCTTCTGTCTTATTCCGCTCCATCTCTCTCGCTTCCTTCTCCCTCCTCCCTCTTTCTCTCTCTTCCATCACGCTTTCCTCACTCCTCTATCTCCCCCTTGATTATTCTCTCTCTCTCTCCCCTCTCTCTCCATCCTCTCCTCCTTCATGGACTCTTCCCTCCCTATATCTCTCCCTCTCTCTATCTGTCACTCTTCCATCACTCGTCCATCTCCTCCCTCTCTCTCTCCTTGTGCCTCTTTGCTTTTCTTTTTCTCTCCCCACTTCTGTTTTTCTTACTATTCCCTCTCTCTAACCCCCTATCTCCCTTCTTCTGTCTTATTCTACTCCCTCTCTCTGTCGCTTCCTTCTTCCTCCTCCCTCTTTCCCTCTCTCCCTCTCTCTTCCATCACTCTTTCCTCACTACACTATCTCTCTCTTCCTCATTCTCTCTCTCTGCCTCCTCCATCCCTCACTCTCCTCTCACTCGTGTCTTTCCTTTCCTCATTCTCTCCTCTCTCCCTCACTCTTCCATCACTCCTGCATCTCTTCCCTCTCTCTCAGCTTCAATCTCTCTCTTCTTCTCCCTCTTTGTTCATCTTTCTGTCTCCCTACTTCTCTCTCTCTTTCTAACCACTTTTTTCTTTTCTTCTCTCTTATTCTTGTCCCTCTCTGTGTCTCTCCATTCTTCTTCCCCCTCTTTCTCTCTCTCCCTCTCTTCCATCACTCCTCCATCTCTTCTTTCTTTCTCTCTCTCTTGGTCTCTCTCTCTCTCCTTCTCCCTCTTTGCTCTTCTTTGTCTCTCTCCCTACTTCTCACTCTCTTTCTTATTATTCTCTCTCTTTCTAACCACTTTTCTCATTTTTTCTCTTATTCTAATCATTCTCTCTGTCTCTCTCTCTCTCTCCTCTCTGCTTCATTCCTCCTTCACGGTCTTTTCCCTCCCTCTGATGTTCTTTCTCTCTCTCTCCGCCAACTCTATTGCTCCTCTCTCCCTCGTTTGTTCCTCACTCTCCTCTCGCTCCTCTATCTCTCCCTTTCTCATTTGCTCTCTTCTGCCACTCTTCCCTCTCTCTCTCTCTCTTCCATCACTCTTTCCTCACTCCACTATCTCTCTCTCTTCCTCATTCGCTCTCTCTGCCCCCTCTCCATCTCCCTCACTCTTCTCTCACTCCTATCTTTCCTTTCCTCATTCTCTCCTCTCTCCATCACTCTTCCACCACTCCTCCATCTCTTCCCTCCTCTCTCACCGTCAATCTCTCTCTCTCCTGGTGTCTCTCTCCTTCTCCTTCTTTGTTCACCTTTCTGTCTCCTTACTTCCCTCTCTTTCTAACCTTTTCTGTCTTATTCTAATCCCTCTCTCTGTCTCTCCCATCACTCCACTTTCTCTCCCTTCCTCATTCTCTCTCTCTCTCCCTTGTTTGTTCCTCACTCTCCTCTCACTCCTTTATCTCCCTTTCTCTTTCGCTCTCTCCCTCCCCTTCTTCCCTCCTCCTTCACGGTCTCTTCCCTCTCTCTCCATCTTATCTTCCATCACTCCACTATCTCTCCTTTCCTTATTCCCTCTCTCTCTCTCTCCCTCCTCTTTATTCCTCCTTCGCGTCTCTTACATCTCTCTCCCTCTCAGACTCTCTTTCTCTCTCTCTCCCTCGCTTCTATCATTCCTCCCCCACTCTTCAATCACTCCCTTCCTCATTATCTCTCTCTCCCTCACTCCTCCTTCATGGACTCTTCTTTCTCTCCGTCTCTCTGCACCCTCTTTCTCTATCTCTCCTCTCTCCCGCTCACTTCTGCCACTCTTCCCTCTCTCTCTCACCTTATCTCTTCTCTCTCTCTTTGCCTCAGTCCCCCTCTTTTCATCTGTCCTACTCTCCCTCCTTCTCTCTCTCCGTCCATCCGTCCTCCTCCCCTTCCGTCCATCCGAGCTCTTGTAGCGAGAGCAGAATTACAGTAATCATATCAACCGCCTCTTACCTGCAGCTCACGGCTCGTCTCTCGTTCTTCTTAAAAGGACGAGATGAAAAAGGAGGATTTCAACCCGGAGCGACAGCAGCGGGTTTGAGGGAATGTTTGGAAAACTCATCCGGAAATTACACGGGAACGACTTTTATGTGGGACTGTCCAATCGCGAATTACTCGTTTCACTTCTCGAAAATTCTTGTAACATTCAGAACAAAATCGAGAAGTTTTCCGTGAGTTTTTCAGCCTTTTTTCCTCCTTTTTTTCCCTCGTGTTTGTTTTGACGCGAACAGACCGTGCTTCTCTTTGATTGGTTAATCCTCCTGTCAATCACGCCCATTGGAAATTGATTTAATACGATTCCAGAACATCACGTTTTTGCATTTTTGATCTTGAGGTCTGGTAAAGCTGGAGTAGTCACACAGACGCAGGGAGAACATGCAAACTCTACACAGATATAAACACCTAGGCCCGAGATTCAAACATAGACTGTATTTATACTTTGCGGTGACGTCGTGCTGGGGGTGTTCGACCTGTATGTCTAATCGTGGAGTTACCATGACGACCCAATGCACACATTAGCAAACACCAACGCGGTTCATTTGGTGTTCTGATCATTTATGTTATTAGGTTCTTTTTTCCAGACGAAGAACTTGTTTTCATGCTATAAACTAGTGCTGTCAGGTGATTTAAAAAAAATAATCTAATTAATTACAGGATTTGTAATGAATTAATCTAATTAATCACATGTTTAAGAGCGTGAGAGAGAGAGAGAGATTGGGAGTGACCGAACGAACCCACTTTGCAAGTTTGTCAAGTGGTCACTCGTGATCATTTGTTTCCCAAATTCTGCGATCGTGGTTTGTTGGTTTGTTGGTTTGTTGAAGTGTCACGCTCGCTCTATCACCGGTAACGATGGAACTTGTCCGGACGTGTTTATTGTTCAAATGATCCGTCAGGCTGGAGCAGCTTTGGTGACCGGAAAATTCTTTTTGACAAAAGCTCCAAATCACCGCTTAATTGTTGGTCCCGTCTTCGTTCTTTTTATAAATAAACTTGCCGTTCAAAGGCCCTGGCAGCGATTCGCTCGCCGCACGCCAAATTTAAAGTGCGCGCGCATTAAATTGTCGCTCATAATTAATTGTGTTAATTTTTATAACTCATTAATTTGCAGTGTGATTAATTAATCTAATTAACGCGTTAAACTGACAGCCCTACCCGATCCGATAATTCTGATTTTCATACCCAAATGATCATTTTAAAAGCTCTTTTTTTAGAAAACATTGTAATTTCCAACAAATGTTAACCACCTCCCCGGAGACGTCTCCCTGTCTGGAGGTGTTCCGGGTGTGGAGGTGTGGGCTTCAGCGCTCGGACTGCTGCCTCCACCACCCGGCCTCAGATAAAGCAGAAGAACATAGATGGATGGAACACAGAATAATAACAGTGGCTATAGTCTGATAAAACTCAACATGGAACTGCTGAGGAAATTTGATCCAGTTATGAGTCTTGATACCTGCTTATTTTCCATACTTTTGACAACACTAGTTTGTATTAAAGGGATACTGCGTTTTTTATGTGAATCTGTATGGCGTCCCCTTCAACAGTGTCATCCATTAACACTGACTTACCGATGACAGCGTCGTCTGGGCCCAGTTCTGCTCCGGTTCTGTAGCTCGTGAACGTAGTTCCGTTAAGTTAGCGGGGACATTTAATAAAGCTTTTTGTTTTTCTTCATTTGTCCAAAAAGTGATATATTTGCGTCACAAACAGTTGTCCGCGAAAAATTAAGCAGCCTAATCCGCACGGGGCTATTTTCTCTCGAGTCGTATCGCTGGGCGCCTATTAGTATTATTAGCCTGTTCACTTGTAAACATCCGCTTAGAAGTGAACAGGCTAATCATAAGTAATAGGCGCTCAGTGATACGACTCGAGAGAAAATACAGTCAAACCTCACCTTACGAAAGACCCAAATAACGAATAATCCAAGTTACGAAACGCCTTTACGTAAAATTTTCGCGAAATCTCAAAAATTCAAATAATGCACGCTCGGCTTCGCAGCCGCCCGAATCCCCCGAAATGTAAATAGACTTGTAAATACACTCTCCAACAGGGTTTAGGGGGGTATTGGGGGCCTTGGAACGAATCAGGCCTTTTACATTGCGACTCTACTTAAGAAAAAATCACATTACGAAACCACTTCTGGAACAAATTAATTTCGTAAGGTGAGGTATGACTGTAGCACCATGTGGAACAGTCTGAGGCTGCTGAATTTTTCGCGGACAACTGTTTGTGACGCAAATATATCACTTTTTGGACAAATGTTTTGAGAAGAAAAAGTGATATATCTGCGTCACAAACAGTTGTCCGTGAAAAATTCAGCAGCCTAATCCACACGGTGCTACACTCATACTGGGCCCAGACAACGCTGTCATCAGTAAGTCAGTGTTAAAGGGATATGCCACCCCCAGGTCAAATTTGGGCATCTCCCCACAGTCCAGAGACTAAAATAAGTGGTGGAAAGCGTTTTCCTGCTCACCCAGCCATTGTCCGAGTCTGTCGCCACTGACCGCCGCGGTAACTGGTGCTCCTCCGCCTTAGACTGGAGTCTAACGTCGCCAGAGAAAGATTTCGGCCAAAAGGAATTAATTTGCTCGATGCGTTTCCCAATTACTTTGTGTGTAGTGCACATTCATATCGAGTGCAAATAAATGTGCAAATCAACACGGAGAGCTTGACTTGGTCATTTTGGGTGGGAACTATTTTCCAGTGCGTAAGAATACAGTCGTATCACGCACCACGTTGTGCAACAGGGGAACTCCCTTCCCGGTGCGTAACTGGGATTCCCCTGGTAGCGTACTGCGTGATACGGCTGTATTCTTACGCACTGGAAAATAGTTCCCACCCAAAATGACCAAGGCAAGCTCTCCGTGTTGATTTGCACATTTATTTGCACTCGATATGAATGCGCACTACACACAAAGTAATTGGGAAACGCATCGAGCAAATTAATTCCTTTTGGCCGAAATCTTTCTCTGGCGACGTTAGACTCCAGTCTAAGGCGGAGGAGCACCAGATACCGCGGCGGTCAGTGGCGACAGACTCGGACAATGGCTGGGCGAGCAGGAAAACGCTTTCCACCACTTATTTTAGTCTCTGGACTGTGGGGAGATGCCCAAATTTGACCTGGGGGTGGCATATCCCTTTAAAGGTCTCATGGCATGAAATTTTCACTTTCTGAGGTTTTTGAATGTTAATGTGAGCTCCCCTACCCTGTTTAGGGTCCCCCCATGACTAAAAGTTGCGAAATGTGTAAACTGAGCATTTGCGGTCCTTTTCCGCGTTTGAAAAAAACACAGCTCAAACGGGCGATTCTGAACAAGGAAACTTTCTGACGTCACACGGGGAAAAAAATGCAAATGCAGTTCCACCGCCCGTCTGGATATCTACCCACTGTCACGGCCAGAGTTTGGACCGCGAAGGAGCTACGCAATGCGAAATGCGTTTTTTTTATTTGCCTGGAGGCACGTGTGAGTGTTTCCAGGCTCGGATGTCCTTTATCCGACCCTCTGGACCTCTGAAACAGCAGTGGTTTAATTTTATTTTCTGTGAAAATGTGTTTTTTTCATTGAAACGCCTCTCATTTCTTCCTTTGCGCACCGCTAAAACAAGGAACCAGCTGCGCATTTGGGCCCCCCCACCCGCTGCTCTGACCTATCTCTGTCCTTCTCATTTGCATTCAAGCAACAACACCCAGAATGAGGTGTTCAGAGAGATATTTTTTGACCATGTCTGTGTACATGGGTCTTTCTCTTGCACTGAGTCTTGATTTTGAAGAAGGATTCATTTACAGTATTAGGGAACCATTAAGGCGCCATATAAAAGCATCAAGAAGTACCATGTCATGGGATCTTTAATGGACGACACTGTTGAAGGGGACGCCATACAGATTCACAAAAATAAATAAAAATTTAAAAAAATGCACTATCCCTTTAAGAGTCACTTGTCCAGACCTTGTCCTGTTCATCTTCAGAGAACAATGGAGATCAGGCACCACCAAGCGTGGACAGCCACCTCTCTTTGTTTGTTGCGGCTTTTCAGATATTTAAAAACACAAATTATAATGTTCTTTACCATTCAGCTTTTTGATTTGCCCATAACAACATAATAACTCTGTTTTCTGTGGTCTGTTTTTCATTTTAAACTCCTCTTATTGTGGGATAATGGCTCCAGAGGACAGAGCCGGGGTCCATACGTCCCACAGGTTTATGGAGTGCAGTGTTTCGTTTGCGTTCAAATGCCCGGGACATATTTTTCACTCTGCGGGCGACAACACGAGAGTAAGCAGTTTTCCGTGATTCATTTGAACGCACCATTCTTAGCGGCGGTAATGAACAGGAGGCGCACTGCTGAGACGGCAAGGGGAGCGAGGAGAAAGAAGAGAGGGAGGAGAGAGAGAGAGCAGAGAGAGGGATGTGGGAAGATGAAGGATTGTATTGTTAAGAGTTTTTTTTTTTTTCTTTTTTTAACCGAATGATCTCGTTTGTTCGGTCTCTCAAAGGAACGCACAGGTACGATATAATGAGACGAGACGCACACGGGGACTGGAGGGATGTAAAGGAGGGAATATGGGATGAAGGGATGGAGGGGGAGAGAGGGACGGAGGGGGGGGGCAGTGGGAAAGTCCAAGAGAGGAGAGAGAGAAAGAGAAGAGAAAGAGATATAGAGGTTATGAGAGAAAAATGAAGAAATAAAGTGAAAATAACGAGAGAGGGGGTGAGGGGGACAGAAGAGACAGAGAGAAAAGAGTATGAAAAGAGAAAACGAAGAGGGAAGAAAAGAGAGAAGGGAGAGAAAAAGGGATTGAAGAGAGGAGACAGAGAAAGAGGATAGAGTGAGGGCAGTGGGGGGAGAAAGAGTGAGAGAGAGAAAGAGGAGACAGATGGAAGAGAGAGGAGGGTGAGGAGGACTGAAGAGAGAGAAAGAATGGAGTGAGAGAGAGCGAGAGAAAGAGGATAGAGTGAGGGCAATGGGGGAAACGAAAAGAGAAAAAGAAGACGGGGACAAGAGAGGAGAAAGAGAGTGAAGAGAACAACGAGGAGAGAAACAGAGGGCAGAGAGAGAGAGAAAGAGGACAGAGTGAGGAAGAGTGGGGGAGAGAGAGAAAGAGGATGAAAGGAAGCAAGAGAGGAGACAGATGGAAGAAATGAAAGAGCAAGAGAAATAGGAGAGAAATAAAGTGAGAGAAGAACAAGAGAGGGGGGTGAGGAGGACAGAGAAGAGACAGAGAAGAAAGAGTATGAAAAGAGAAAAAGACGACAGGGGGAGGACAAGAGATGAGAAAGAGAGTGAAGAGAACAAAGAGGAAAGAGAGAGAGGAAGCAGAGAGAGGAAGAGAGGGGGAGAGAGAGAAAGAGGATGAAGAAGAAGAAAGAGAGGAGACAGATGGAAGGAATGAAAGAGCAAGAGAAATAAAGAGAGAAGAACGAGAGGAGGGTGAGGAGGACAGAGAAGAGACAGAGAGGAAAGAGCATGAAAAGAGAAAAAAGACCAGACAAAGGGGGGAGATAAGAGAGAAAGAAGGGAGAGAAAAAGTGATTGAAGAGAAAGAGGATAGAGTGAGGGCATTGGGGAAGAAAGAGAGAGATAGAAAGAGGAGGAAGGCAAGCAAGAGAGGTCACAAAGAAATAAAGTGGCAGAAAAACGAGAGAGGGGGTGAGGAGGACAGGGAAGAGAGAGAGAGAGAGAAAAGAGTATGAAAAGAGAAAAAGAAGACAGAGATAAGAGAAAGCAAACGGAGAGGAAAAAGTGAGAGAGAAAGAGGTGGCCAAGAGAGATGGAAAAATAGAAACAGGAGAGTAATGGGAGAGGAAGAAGTCGAAGAAGGAAAAAAGAGAGAGGAAAGAGACAGAGGGGAGGAGGAAGAGATAGAGAGAGAGCGATAGAGGAGAGGGGGGAAGAGAGGTAGAGAGAGGAACAGTGGTGATTAATCAAAGGTGAAGGAAAGAGGAGCTATAAGTAGGACAGGGACTGGAGCAGGTATACTGGAATAATAATGTACAATATATAGGACGCGTTCATGTAGAATTTGAACATTTGATTTCAGAAAGACCCAACTGACCGTAAACGTGATTGGGAAATAATAAATGCCGATTGTGTAGAAAAACTGAATGTAATATGGAAAAAAAATTACATAAATAAAACTGTTCAACCTTCAAAATGTGCAATATATAGTTTGGAGTTATTATTTATTATGGGAACAGGAACAAACTTTGACTTTTAATTCCAACTATCCACTTGTATGCTACACTTACGGACATTTTTGGTTGGTTTTTATTCCCTAACTTTAGCCCCGACGTAGTTGTCGTCATAGCAGTGAGTTTTGTCACAGTAAAAAAAAGGAAGAAAAAAAGCTGAACAGGTGATGAGAACCGGACAGGACAAAGACGGGGAACCCAGGAGCAGATCAGGGCAGTGAGGATCAAGCAGACAGGAGCAAACAGGAGCAGACGGGGGCAGTACACTTACTCAAGACTTATGTACTCTTGACATACTTCTTGTACATACAGCTACAGCTCTGGTGAATGGGCTGGAAGTGGCCAGTTTCTATTTCTAGATTCAAATATCGAAATCCAAGCTCAGGCTCGTCTCGTGTAGGGTTATAGGGTTAGTGTTGGTCCTGTATAAAGTTATATCGTTATACGGTAAGTCTGCGTCCCATTACTCTGCCTTACCCCTTCCCCTTTATCTACGTCTTTGTCTTACCCCTTGATACTGAGCTGAGAGGGCTCGGGGTACGAATGTTCCCCTAAGAAATGGAACGCCACTCGATTACGACGTTTGCGTCATTATCCCTTGCCTCTACCTGGCTGCTACGTCTACAGAAGCAACATCAATCGATTCAAACAAACAAAGATGCCGTCCTCTCAGGTCGTGATGTCGATTGCCTGGGCTCTTTTTATCTTTGCACGCTTGTCATAGATAAAGGCGTAGGGGTAAGACGAAGGGGTAAGACAGAGTAAAGGGATGCAGCCATAGTCTTGGTCTCGTATAGGGTTAAAGGGATATTAATGGTTTTACAATCAGAAGCTTATTTCGGTAATAAAACAACGTGATTTACTCACCCATTGTACTTTGGTGTCATTTGGAGCATTTCCGGAGATTTTGTACTTTAGCGATATCCGTTTAACGTATGGTTGCTGTCACCGAATGACACAAACTTTAGCACTTTTCAGCTGACAAAAGCTCAATGTTAGTCTGCACTTTCACTGGAGTCAAAAGCGGCCTGTAATACGATATCCATGGGTCCATTCTCAAAGCAACTAGCCACAGCTTCAATAACTCCGGATTGTGACGAGGAAACCTGTGAAAACACAACTTCGACCAAGCTGTCATTTGGTTTTCACAACCGGGATAAATGGTGCATGCATGCACCATTTTGGGTTTTCTCAAGCGGAGATGTTTATGACTGTAACCGAGAGCTGAGAGCATCATGTTATCTGCAAATCAGATGTGAATGTACACATGCGCACTGTCCTCATCATCCAATGAAAACATGGATGGATATCGTATTACAGGCCGCTTTTGACTCCAGTGAAAGTGCAGACTAACACTGAGCTTTTGTCATCTGAAAAATGCTAAAGTTTGTGTCATTTGGTGACAGCAACAGTCTGCCCTGAGCACTCACGTTAAACGGATATCGCTAAACTACAAAATCTCCGGAAATGCTCCAAATGACACCAAAGTACAATGGGTGAGTAAATGATGTTGTTTTATTAAAGATCCCATGACATGGTACTTCTTGATGCTTTTATATGGCTTCTTAATGGTTCCCTAATACTGTAAATGAATCCTTCTTCAAAATCAACACTCAGTGCATGAGAAACAGAGATAAGATGAGAAAGAGTAATTTTTCTCACTCTGAACACTCTATAATGGGCGTTGTTGCTTGAATGCAAATGAGGAGAAAAGAGCTGGCCAATAGTAGAGGTTGGGGGCGTGGCCAAACGCTCCGCTCTCCGCTGTAGCTCACAGCTGATCCATTTCCTTGTTTTTGCACGGGGGGAGAGATTTGAAGCGTTCCAATGAAAACACACTTCCACATAAAATAAAATTAAACCACTGCTGTTTCAAAGGTCCAGAGGCTCAGATAAAGGACTTCCGAGCCTAGAAACACTCGGACGTGCCTCCAGGCAAATAAAAAAACGCATTTCGCATTGCCTAGCGCATTCGCAGTCCAAACTCTCTGGGCGTGATTTACAGAGATGCTGAGTATAGACAGACGGGGGTGGAACTGCATTTGCATTTCTTTTTTCGATCTGACGTCAGTAAGGTGCCTTGTTCAAACTCGCCCGTTTGAGCTCCGATTTTTTTGTAACGCAGAAAAGGATCGCAAATGCTCAGTTTAGACATTTCGCAACTTTTAACCATGGGGGGGGGGGGCCTAAACAGGGTAGGGGAGCTCACATTAACGTTCAAAAACCTCAGAAAGTGAAAATTTCATGCCATGGGACCTTTAAAGAAATAAGGTTCAGATTGTAAAAACGTTACTATTCCTTTAAAGTGTTAGTCTTGGTCTCGTACAGGGTTATAGGGTTAGTCTTGGTCTTTTTACAGGGTTAGTCTTGGTCTCGTACAGGGTTATAGAGTTAGTCTTAGTCTCATATAGGGTTATACGGTTAGTTTTTGTCTTGTATAGGGTTACAGAGTAGGTCTCGGTCTCGTATGGGGTTACAGAGCTCGTGTTGAGTTTGCAGGAGCAGGTTCTGTGGGGAAATGGTGTGTAATGTGTGAAGTCCAGAGCAGTGATATGAATAAACACGGCAGACCGTCCTCCAAGTCCCAGTGATAATGAACAAACGTGTCTCTGTCTCCGCTCTCCCGATTTCTCTCCAGCTCTCATATGAACTTCTGCGAGTTTCGTTTACTTTCCAATACTTTCTTATCAGATTTTTATTAGAATATTGAGCTGGATGTATGGCTCGAAATAATAGAAATCTCATATAAACACATTTCTATACATGTAAAAATCCTTATGGCACTGAAAAGAAATAAATATGACTTTTGCGTGTATTTTTATTTTTATATAATCAATAGGCTGTTAATTAGGGCTACTTAAAAGCAGATTTTTTTCATATTATAAAGTAGTGTACATTTATATAGCAAAAACAGCTCTTAAGGTCAAAATGACACTACTATTTATAAATTATAAAGCGTTTTTATTGTCCGTGAAATAGGAAATAAGCGCGCTGTGAGCATGCTAGTTGTTGTTAGCATTACCGTGATGGAAAAACTCAAGTGGTGAAAAGTGCTTATAAACTCCTAACAGTGAATAATTAGGATGCGATCAATGCGTTAACAAACTGAGGAATATACAAATTATACAAATTTCTATTTTTTAACCTTATTTGACACATTTTTGCTATCTTTACGACTATAATATTTTGATTTTTGCTCTTTATTATATTGTAATGTTTGTCCAAAAAATGTTTCAGGTGAATCAGTGCATTTTTTTGGTAGGAATATAGTGATAGTGTAACAGGGTAGTATTTGTGAAGTGGACTGGACCAGGACTAAATGAGGACTGAACCAGGACTAAACGAGGACCGAACCAGGACTAAACGAGGACCGAACCAGGACAGAACCAGCTCTAAACCAGGCCTGAACCAGGACTAAACGAGAACTGAACCAGGACTAATTGAGGACTGAACCATTACTGAACAAGGACTGAACGAGGACTGAACCAGGACTGAACCAGGACTAAACCAGTACTGAACCAGGACTAAACGAGGTCTGAACCAGGACTAAATAAAGACTGAACCAGGACTAAACCAGGACTGAACCAGGACTAAATGAGGACTGAACCAGGACTAAACGAGGACTAAACGAGGACCGAACCAGGACAGAACCAGCTCTAAACGAGGACTGAATGAGGACTAAACAAGGACTGAACCAGGACTAAACTAGGACTGAACCAGGACTAAACGAGGACCAAACCAGGACAGAACCAGCTCTAAACCAGGCCTGAACCAGGACTAAACGAGGACTGAACCAGGACTAAATGAGGACTGAACCATTACTGAACAAGGACTGAACCAGGACTGAACGAGAACTGAACCAGGTCTGAACCAGCTCTAAACCAGTACTGAACCAGGACTAAACGAGGTCTGAACCAGGACTAAATAAAGACTGAACCAGGACTAAACCAGGACTGAATGAGGACTAAATGAGGACTGAACCAGGACTAAACGAGGACCGAATCAGGACAGAACCAGCTCTAAACGAGGACTAAACCAGGACTGAACCAGGACTAAACGAGGACTGAACCAGGACTAAACGAGGACTGAACCAGGACTAAACAAGGACTGAACCAGGACTAAACGAGGACAGAACCAGGACAGAACCAGCTCTAAACGAGGACTGAACCAGGACTAAACGAGGACTGAACCAGGACTAAACAAGGACTGAACCAGGACTAAACAAGGACTGAACCAGGACTAAACAAGAACTGTACCAGGACTAAACAAGGACTGAACCAGGTATTTTTGGTAGGAATATAGATGGGTGACGAGTCAAATAATATTGAAACTGTAGATGTAGAGATAAATAGACCCCCTCACCCGATCTGGGAATGGAACCAGCCACATTCTAGCTAAGAGTGCTAACCACCTCTCCACTGTGCCCCCTCAGCTGTCGACCCCTTTGGCTCTGTAAACTTCAGCCTTCACCTGATTCCAGTTCAACCCTTCTTGGTTTATCAGACACATGAGCCGGTGTTTTTCAGATATTTTCTAACCCAATCCTCCGACCATGACCTATAATAATTGGAGAGTGATTTTGCGAAGGTCAGAAGGGAGAGCGCAGCAGACAGAAATAATCAGGCTTTATTTTAGGAGCCTTGTTCCACTGCGAATGAAATCTGCTCATCAGGACAGACTGAGAGGAAGGAGAGAGACAGAAATAGACAGAGAGGGGGCGTAGGGGGAGGTTTATACGGATTTTAATTCTTTTGTTAATCATAAAAACTTGTTAGCACGTCTGTGAGACCAGATTCGAGTAGAGGTGAGCGGTGTCTTGGTGTGCAAAGGTATAATATTGTACATCGTCAAATAAAATGGTCGAAAAGCAAAAGAGCTAAAAGATTAAGTTTAAAGACTCGCACAAACTTGCTCCTCCAGTTTGTAAACAAGGATATAGAAGAGTTCTAAAACAGTAGAACATCTATGGTAAGTCCTGAGCATGTTTCTGAAATGCAAACACATTTCTCAGGTTGTAGAAGGGACCAGGACTGAATGAGGACTGAACCAGGACTGAACCAGGACTAAACCAGGACTGAATGAGGACTAAACCAGGACTAAATGAGGTTGGAACCAGGACTGAACCAGGACTGAACCAGGACTGAATGAGGACTAAACCAGGACTAAATGAGGACAGAACCAGGACTGAACCAGGACTAAATGAGGACAGAACCAGGACTGAACCAGGACTGAACCAGGACTAAACAAGGACTGAACCAGGACTGAACCAGGACTAAACCAGGACTGAACCAGGACTGAATGAGGACTAAACAGAACTAAACCAGGACTGAACCAGGACTAAACGAGGACTGAACCAGGACTGAACCAGGACTAAATGAGGACTGAACCAGGACTGAACCAGGACTAAACGAGGACTGAACCAGGACTGAATGAGGACTAAACAAGGACTGAACCAGGACTGAACCAGGACTAAATGAGGTTGGAACCAGGACTGAACCAGGACTAAACGAGGACTGAACCAGGACTGAATGAGGACTAAACCAGGACTAAATGAGGACTGAACCAGGACTAAACAAGGACTAAACAAGGACTGAACCAGGACTAAACAAGGACTGAACCAGGACTGAACCAGGACTAAATGAGGTTGGAACCAGGACTGAACCAGGACTAAACGAGGACTGAACCAGGACTGAACCAGGACTAAACGAGGACTGAACCAGGACTGAATGAGGACTAAACCAGGACTAAATGAGGACAGAACCAGGACTGAACCAGGACTGAACCAGGACTAAACCAGGACTGAACCAGGACTGAACCAGGACTAAATGAGGACTGAACCAGGACTGAACCAGGACTAAATGAGGTTGGAACCAGGACTGAACCAGGACTAAACGAGGACTGAACCAGGACTGAATGAGGACTAAACCAGGACTAAACCAGGACTAAACCAGGACTAAACCAGGACTAAACCAGGACTGAACCAGGACGGAACCAGGACTGAACGAGAACAGTTCTAAAACAGTAGATCATCTATGGTAGTCAGATAGTTTCTGAAATGCTAATTTTCTTGATTCTGGTTCAAACACATTTCACAGGTCGTAGTAATCAGTTATTTAGTTCCTTGTCTAAGTTTTTGTTTAGAAAATTTAACTTCAGACCCTTTACTTTTACTTCTACTGTGAAATATTTGATAGGGACGGGGCAAGATCTCGCGCTTAAGATCTTCTCTTGCTGTTTGTTTGCTATTCCATCTATTTTTGTTACCCTCTGTTATATATTCTATTTGATGAGTGAGCTACTGTACCCAAACAATTTCCCTTGTGGATCAATAAAGTTTGTCTAAGTCTAAGATCTCCCTAGACAAAATTGCCACGAGCTTGTGCACACATGCTGAAAATTATCTTTTTTTTTTCTTCTTCTTTTTTCATGTTTTTACGTTTGGATTAGATACAGAAATGAGTAGTGGTGAGTTATATTTTTTAAGAAGCTGCATCTCCTCCCACCCCAATATTTGATAGTGTAACAGGGTAGTACTCTTGAAGTGGACTGAACCAGGACTAAATGAGGTTGGAACCAGGACTGAATGAAGACTGAACCAGGACTGAACCAGGACTAAACGAGGTTGGAACCAGGACTGAACCAGGACTAAACGAGGACTGAACCAGGACTAAATGAAGACTGAACCAGGACTGAACCAGGACTAAATGAGGTTGGAACCAGGACTAAACAAGGACTAAACAAGGACTGAACCAGGACTGAACCAGGACTAAATGAGGACTAAATGAGGACTGAACCAGGACTAAACAAGGACTAAACAAGGACTGAACCAGAACTGAACCAGGATTAAATGAGGTTGGAACCAGGACTGAACCAGGACTAAACGAGGACTGAACCAGGACTAAATGAAGACTGAACCAGGACTGAACCAGGACTAAACCAGGACTAAACCAGGACTGAACCAGGACTAAACGAGGACTGAACCAGGACTAAATGAAGACTGAACCAGGACTGAACCAGGACTAAATGAGGTTGGAACCAGGACTGAACCAGGACTAAACAAGGACTGAACCAGGACTAAACGAGGACTGAACCAGGAATAAACAAGGACTGATCCAGGACTGAATGAGGACTAAACAAGGACTGAACCAGGACTGAATGAGGACTAAACCAGGACTAAACCAGGACTGAACCAGGACTAAATGAGGACTGAACCAGGACTGAACCAGGACTAAATGATTATTGAACCAGCTATAAACCAGGATTGAACCAGGATTAAACGAGGACTGAACCAGGACTAAATGAGGACTGAACCAGAACTGAATGAGGACTAAACGAGGACTGAACCAGGACTAAACGAGGACTGAACCAGGTCTGAATGAGGACTAAACGAGGACTGAACCAGGACTAAACGAGGACTGAACCAGGACTAAACGAGGACTGAACCATGTCTGAATGAGGACTGAACGAGGACTGAACCAGGACTGAACCAGGACTAAACGAGGACTGAACCAGGTCTGAATGAGGACTGAACCAGGACTGAACCAGGACTGAACCAGGACTAAACGAGGACTGAACCAGGTCTGAATGAGGACTGAACCAGGACTGAACCAGGTCTGAATGAGGACTGAACGAGGACTGAACCAGGACTGAACCAGGACTAAACGAGGTAAACGAGGACTGAACCAGGACTAAACGAGGACTGAACCAGGACTGAATGAGGACTAAACGAGGACTGAACCAGGACTAAACGAGGACTGAACCAGGACTGAATGAGGACTAAACTAGGACTGAACCAGGACTAAACGAGGACTGAACCAGGTCTGAATGAGGACTGAACGAGGACTGAGCCAGGACTAAACGAGGACTGAACCAGGACTAAACGAGGACTGAACCAGGTCTGAATGAGGACTGAACCAGGACTGAACCAGTTCTAAACCAGGACTGAACCAGGACTGAACCACAAATGCAGTGAGATTTTTTCCAACTTTTTACATTTGGATTAGATACAGAAATGGAGTAGTGGGAAGTTACATTTTTAAAGAAGCTGTAATCCCCAAAAGCACTGCTACAATGACAGCAACAGTATTAAATAAAGTAAATCTAAACTGGATTGGAAAATGGGGAAATTGGGAACTGGATTGCACAATTTATTTATTATAAAACACGTCAGAATCTCGTTTTGTGTCGTCTAGATCCAATCTCGTGTCTCGTTTCGTATTGGGCAAATTGTATCTCGTCCCGCCCCTAATATTTAATAATGTAACAGGGTAGTATTCCTGCTTAAATATGCTGTACGCTAAATTATTTTTACAGCCTTAAAAACATGGAAACCAGAAATCTTCAAGTGACAAAAGCGTTATGTTGACAATAGGAAATGATTTGAACATTTGTTTCTCGCGCCGCTCCTTCAGGTATGATTTAGCTCTTTTCATTTGTTGGTCCATCCCCTGATAGATTTATCGTTCCATAAAAACAGAAGCAATCGGTGGATAGTCCATAGCAACACATCACACTTTAAAGTTATGGTAACACTTTAGTTTAAGGACCACATATTGATCGTTCATTAAAAGTAAAATGCATTATAAGTGCTTTGTTACATCTGAGACGGATTTTGCAAGTATTAAGCCATTAACTCGTATTGATTTTTTAATCCTTTTATTTCTTTTTAAATGCCTCGTGCTATCTGCCAGCCCCTGTATGTATAATCTGCACTCAGATCAGCAGATTATTCTTCTTTGTGGTCCCAAAATCCAAGAAGAAACTTAGAAGGGACGGCTCCTTCTGTTGTGGGTCCAAGAAGAACTTATCCATGGAGAATTTAGTCCTGGTTAGGGCTGGTTCAGTCCTTGTTCAGTCCTCGATTAGTCCACATTCAGTCCTGGTTCAAACCTCATTTAGTCCTGGTTCAGTCCTCGATTAGTCCTCATTCAGTCCTGGTTCAAACCTCGTTTAGTCCTGGTTCAGTCCTCGTTTAGTCCTCAGTCAGTCGTCTTTCAGTCCTGGTTTAGAGCTGGTTTAGTCCTGGTTCAGTCCTCGATTAGTCCTCATTCAGTCCTGGTTTAGAGCTGGTTCAGTCCTGGTTCAGTCTTCGTTTAGTCCTGGTTCAGTCCTCGTTTAGTCCTCATGCAGTCCTGGTTCAGTCCTGGTTCAGTCCTCATTTAGTCCTAGTTCAGTCCTCGATTAGTCCTCATTCAGTCCTGGTTCAGTCCTCGTTTAGTCCTGGTTCAGTCCTCGCTTAGTCCTTGTTTAGTCCTCATGCAGTCCTGGTTCAGTCCTGGTTCAGTCCTCATTTAGTCCTAGTTCAGTCCTCGATTAGTCCTCATTCAGTCCTGGTTCAAACCTTGTTTAGTCCTGGTTCAGTCCTCGTTTAGTCCTCAGTCAGTCCTGGTTTAGTCCTGGTTCAGTCCTTGTTTAGTCCTCAGTCAGTCGTCTTTCAGTCCTGGTTTAGAGCTGGTTTAGTCCTGGTTCAGTCCTCGATTAGTCCTCATTCAGTCCTGGTTTAGAGCTGGTTCAGTCCTCGTTCAGTCCTCGTTTAGTCCTTGTTAAGTCCTCATTCAGTCCTGGTTTAGAGCTGGTTCAGTCCTAGTTCAGTCCTCGTTTAGTCCTTGTTAAGTCCTCATTTAGTCCTGGTTTAGAGCTGGTTCAGTCCTCGTTCAGTCCTCGTTTAGTCCTTGTTAAGTCCTCATTCAGTCCTGGTTTAGAGCTGGTTCAGTCCTCATTCAGTCCTGGTTCAGTCCTTGTTTATTCCTTGTTTAGTCCTCATTCAGTCCTGGTTCAAATCTTGGTTTAGAGCTGGTTCAGTCCTCGTTTAGTCCTTGTTTAGTCCTCATGCAGTCCTGGTTCAGTCCTCGTTTAGTTCTGGTTCAGTCCTGGTTCAGTCCTTGTTTAGTTCTGGTTCAGTCCTGGTTCAGTCCTCATTTAGTCCTGCTTTCTGTCTCGCTCTCTCCTTCCTCTCAGTCTCTGTCCTGATGCACCTTAGACAGGCTGAGTCACTTTTGGTGTTTAAATCAGCTCTTAAAACTCACCAATTCATGATGACTTTTAGTGTCAGGTGTGTTTTTATGTGTTTTACGTTTTTCTTTTGTCTATTTTATTACATTTTGTACTGCACTTTGGTCAACTGTGCTGTTTTTAAAGTGCATAATAAAGCTGGATTAGATTGAATTAACTATTTTCTTCCCATTTAAGTAGTGGGGATTACAAAGGACATTTCTGTACATGCACTGAAATTGTAAAAAGCATTATTAAGTGGTTGATAAATACCAATTAATAGCTAAATAACAGCTAATTAGCATGCCAATTACCATTTCAGCAGCGATTATTATGTGGTTCCTAAAGTAAAGTGACAGGCCTGCGTTCCCCTCGGTAGCACGACTACTGTTTTACTTTTACTACATGTCGAGTTCAGCATTTCTTGTAAGTCATAAATTGGTCATGGTTAGCATCAGGCTTTTTTCCGCCGTGTCTGTAAAACAATCAAACGAAAGTGGCATCATCAAACGCAGCACAATCCGCTTTCATTTCTCATCTTAAGTCAGAAATGTCTTTGAATCTGGCTCTTTGTGTAAAAGGGGGTTAGCTTTGTGCGGGTTAGCTTTGAGCGCGTTAGCTTTAGCAGATCTGACAGGCTTCACACTGTGGACCGTCTCCGGGATGTGACAGATGACGAAACGCTACACAAACATCAGGAAAAACAATGCAATACCAGCGAAAATAAGACAAGAGTACACCAGTGGCTTCAAATGAAAATCTGCAACTGGGGCATGAGCCGATTTCAACAAGAAAGAGCGAGGACATGAAAGCGAAGAGCCGAGCTTGATCAGCGATGAGAAATATTCTAAAAGTTTAAGCTCATATCCACGGGTGTTCAGAATCATGAGGAGTTTGGACAGTTGTCATAGCGATTAACAATTTAAAACAGAATATTATACCTTTAGAATGGAAAAAAAAAGAAATGACTCCAAAGCCCATAACAATCATTTCAGTTGTGTGGGGTTTTTTTGGAAGTTAAAGGTATGATGTAACCTGCTGGAGGTGGAAAGGAGCCATGGAAATAGAAAGTTAAAACCATACTTCGGAACAACCAGGACTGAACCAGGACTGAACCAGGACTGAAAGAGGGCTAAACAAGGACTGAACCAGGACTAAACGAGGACTAAATTAGGACTGAACCAGGACTGAACCAGCTTTAAACCCAGACTGAATGAGGACTGAAGGAGGACTAAATGAGGACTGAACCAGCTCTAAACCAGGATTGAACCAGGACTGAATGAGGAGTAAATGAGGACTGAACCAGGACTAAACGAGGACTGAACCAGGACTGAACCAGGACTGAATGAGGACTGAACCAGCTATAAACCAGGACTGAATGAGGATTAAACGAGGACTGAACCAGGACTAAAGGAGGACTGAACCAGGACTGAACCAGGACTGAATGAGGACTGACTGAGGACTAAATGAGGACTAAATGAGGACTGAACCAGGACTAAACGAGGGTTGAACCAGGACTGAATGAGGACTAATTAGAGGACTGAACCAGGACTAAATGAGGACTGAACCAGGACTAAACGAGGGTTGAACCAGGACTGAATGAGGACTAATTAGAGGACTGAACCAGGACTAAATGAGGACTGAACAAGGACTGAACCAGGACTGAACAATGACTAAATGAGGACTGAACCAGCTCTAAACCAGGATTGAACCAGGACTGAATGAGGAGTAAATGAGGACTGAACCAGGACTAAACGAGGACTGAACCAGGACTGAACCAGGACTGAATGAGGACTGAACCAGCTATAAACCAGGACTGAATGAGGATTAAACGAGGACTGAACCAGGACTAAAGGAGGACTGAACCATGACTAAACGAGGGTTGAACCAGGACTGAATGAGGACTAATTAGAGGACTGAACCAGGACTAAATGAGGACTGAACAGGGACTGAACCAGGACTGAACCAGGACTGAACCAGCTCTAAACCAGGACTAAATTCTCCATGGATAAGTTCTTGGCCATACTGTGGAAGAGGCCAAAGGAACATCGCCATGGAAACGAGCAATGCGAGGAGTCAGGTTTGTGGAGATGCAACCCACTCACCATAAGGACGTTTGTTTATCACTGCAGTAAAAACTACCACGATAAACACATTTTGAAGGATTAAAAAGTTGCATACTATGGCTTTAAAGCTGAAGTCAACCATATCATGTACTGTATGTGAAAATAAAATAAACCTAAAGGCCTAATTATAGGTGCTGTCCCTGATTCTAATAAACGCTGAAAATAGAACAAGTTCATTTGAAACAGTTTGCAGTGGTCCAAAGTTATTCCTCACTTACCTTATGTATTCGGGGCATCCTAATTATTCACCACAGTGAGTTTATAAGCTTTTTTAACAACAAACTAGCCTGCGAACTCGGCATGGGATGATATTGAAAGTTGTTGTCACGATTATCATGTCCAAAATGATCCAATTAAAGATGATATCATGACAGTTATTACAGTTGCTGACAGTTTAAAAATGCCATAAATGTGAATAATTATAATTGTAATGTTATGTTGTGACTCTTAATTAATTGTACTTTTTTATAAGTGAAAACAACCGTGATCTAGTCATAGTCATAGTTTGTTTTATTGTCGAAAAACCATATGTACATGTACATATAGTAAATTTAAAATTTCGTTTCCCCGCTAACCAGGCAGGACAGTGATAGAGCGGCTAGGGGAGGGGCCACGGGCATGTGCGCACCGGCGACTTGGAGATACAGAATGGAAAAGACGCAATTACAATCAATGACAATTATCCACAACATGTAATGACAGGTAACATACAGTGTTTTTTTCTTTGGCGACAAAGGGAAGGGTGGGGCAAGGGAGCAGATCAGAAATGAATGAAATGGATTGAAAACTGAAGTAGAGGCGGATAAGTTGCTTTTTCTGCACATTCTGATGATACAATAGTGATTATCTTTGTTGGCGATTATCAGAATTAGACTTAGATTTAGACAAACTTTAAACAGATAAGATTAACTTAAAAAAGGTAGTTGTTTAGAAAAAAAGCAGGAGCTATTGTTACCCAGCTGCCACTCTCTCAGGCGCTCAGGTGTGGATGTGACAAGTTTAACCTCCTGAGACCCGCCCATTCATTTGTGTCTTTTATAGTGGACATCATTTAAGTTTTGAGATAGACTCTAGTTTGTGGCTGCACTATGATTAAAAATAATAATAAATAAATAAATAAATTAATAATAATAATAATAATAATAATAATAATAATAATAATAATAATAATAATAATAATAATAATAATAATAAATAAATAAATAATACATAAAAAATTAAACATAAAAAAATAATAAATAAAAATACATACATAAATAAATAAATAAGAAATTAAAAGGGAGTCTAAAAACTTTTTGAGGCGACTGCAGAACCGACCGAAAAAATGTTTTTGTTAGATTGTTAACTGAATTTAAAGGAAAAGTAATGTTTTTTACAATTTGAGCCTTATTTCGGTAATAAAACAAGTTGTTTTACTCACCCATATCACTTTGGTGTCATATGGAGCATTTCCGGAGATGTTTTAGATTAGCGTTAGGCTAACGCCGTTAGCCTAGCGTGACTTATAGCCATAGCTCGGGGCATTCCCCGAGCATGTAATATGCCCCGGCTCCAAATAACACAAACTTTAGCACTTTTCAAATCATAGAAGCTCGATGTCTTTAGTCTACGATTTCGTTTGGTCAAAAGTGGCCTGTAATCCGAGATTTAGCCATAGTTTCGAGTAGATGAGGACGCCAGTGCGCATGCGCGAAGTGTGCTCTCAGCTCCCGGGACCCAAACATGGAACGCATAGCTGTAAACTATGGATAAATCTCGGATTACAGGCCACTTTTGATTCAAACGAAATCGTAGACTAAAGACATCGAGCTTCTATGATTTGAAAAGTGCTAAAGTTTGTGTTATTTGGAGCCCGCACGGGGCATATTACATGCTCGGGGAATGCCCCGAGCTATGGCTATAAGTCGCGCTAGGCTAACGGCGTTAGCCTAACGCTAATCTAAAACATCTCCGGAAATGCTCCATATGACACCAAAGTGATATGGGTGAGTAAAACAACTTGTTTTATTACCGAAATAAGGCTCAATTTGTAAAAAACGTTACTTTTCCTTTAACGCTGTTACCGTCCATTACAGAGGACATGTTACAACATTATGAATAAAAATAAAATTAACAAAATGTAAATGCTAAGGTGTTCATTTACCTCCAAATAGAAAATTAAAATAATAATAATTTGGATACACTTTTTTTCTTTGGGTCCCAGGAGGATATAAAATGTCCCATGGGCGACTATTGTTTACCCTTTTTTATCATGATAAATAATATTATTGTTTATTGCCCGATCCCTATTGCTATTGCGCACTTCCTGATTAGTGGACAATAAAATGCTTTCTAAATAGATGCAGACAGCACTCGGCAGACTTATTTTGACCCCAAGAGCTGCTTATACGATGTATCTGACACATTTTGCTCAAATACGTGGGAAGAAAATCCACACCAAATTGCCATTTTTATATTAGGACAATATGACATTTTAGAGAAACACAAAGTTCATGTCCCCTTTAATCCATTGCATTTCACAAACTCACTTCAGTCGCAGTCTCAGCTCTTTTTGTGCTCTTTTCTGCTGCCACCATGATCAGGACCCCAAGGCACAGCTGGTGTAGTGGCCCTGTGACAAGCTGGCATCTCTGGACCTGGCAACTCTCTCTAACCCTCTGTCCATTCTCTCGCTCGCCTTCTATTCCTCCCTCCTCTCTTTCTCCCTTTTTTCCCCTCTCTCTCACATGTATTCTGGACGGTGGTCTTAGCAGCGATGCCCAGCCTGGTTTTGGCAGTCAGGTCTCCTTATGTTACTCTGTGTATTTCGTTTTTGTGTTCGAGGCGATATAGAGAGAAAAAAAAAATCTGTTTTTAATTATTATTTTATTCTGATGAAAGGATTCAGACAATATTATGGAAATCCCAAAATGTATCTTGGCTGATGGTTAAAAACTGCACAAACATGACTCAACTTTTAAATTAACCACAAAATTGCAGAAATTTGACTCGCTTTTACGCATATTTTATTCAGAAAGTGTTCCAGCAAGTTTATGGTTCAGATTTTTATAATATACAAGCTTTCATTTTCCCCTCCAAAACAACTATCGTGAGGTTTAATATCTATTTTTTGCTATAAGCCTAAGTTTGTGTTAGTATTTGTGTTAGCTGTAGTGTCATTAGCCGTCATACGATGAGCCGTTGTGTTGTTAGCCGTGCATATTCTGAACTCTTCTATATTAATGTACATTTTCTGATGATTATTTACATTTTTTATTTGTTTGTATTGTGATCTAAATGTATTTCTGTAAAGCACTTTGAATTAATTGTGTACGAATTGTGCTTTTCATATAAATTTGCCGTTAGCGTGTTGTTGGCGCACATGTTTTCGCACTTCTGTTAGCTCCAGTGTTACTAGCTGTCTGTCACATGATGAGCTTGTTACGTTGTTAGCTGTTGTTCGCAGGCCTGTCACAATAATTATTATATACAATCTATTATTCAATACGTGACAAATGCAATAAACAATCATTTTTCTTGGATACTTTTTCTCGTTGGAGAGCCGTTGGAGAGAGTTCTGTTTTGATTTGTAAAAGACTCATTATTGATATACGATATACTAATGCTTCATTTAAATTTCAATTCAGTTTATTTGTTGCAGGTCATGTTTTTAAAGATGTTTTTAAATAGATCAACTCAATTAATTTCAATATCATTGCTTTCAAAATGTGTTATCACGACAGGCCTTCGTTCAGCATCTGTGTTGTTGGCGTTTGTGTTGTTTGCATCAGCGTTAGCCGTTAGGGACGGGACAAGATCTCGTGCCACAAGATCTCGCAAGACAAAATTGCCAGAAGATTGTGCACACAAGCAAAACGATCTTGTGATATTTTTTCCCTTATATTTTTGATGAAAAAGGGGTTAACTTTGCTGAGTAAGTCCTCTTGAGAAGCTGTGATACCAAAAAACATGGATACAACAGCAAAACTGTTAAATTAAATAAAGCAAGAATGATGAACTATCCACCCATTTTCTTCTGCTTATCTGGGTTCGGGTCGCAGGGGCAACAGCCTAAACAGATCTGCCGCCAGATCTCCCTGCACCAGCCCCTGTGGATCCTCCTGCGAGTGGTGGGTCCATAGGACGACGGCCCCACACCCACATCAGGCCTGGCTCCAGGCTGGGGCCCCGGTGATGCCAATCTGGGCGACATAATTGGCCTTGATGTGTTTCTCGTCATAGGGGCTTCTGAACCGCTCTTACTCTGACCCGTCCCCCAGGACCTGGTTGCCTTGGGTGTCCAGGGGCATGAAGCTCCCGACAACAGCTCCCGGGATCATTCGGGCACTCAAACCCCTCCACCACGTTAAGGTGGCGGTTCAAGGAGGGGAAATTATGAATTATGGCATATCAAAATCTCGTCTCTGAATCTCAACACATGTCCCATCTCTTGCCGGCTGGTTAGCTCAACTGGTAAGTCAATTGACTTTCACCTGGGGGATCTGGATTAAAATCCCCCCCGGCAATGAGCAACACCAGTGTGGGTCCTTGGGCAAGAGCCTTCATGGTACTGCCCCCTGGCCGCCTGAAAGACGAGCTGCCCTCTGCTCTTTTCCTGAAGGATGGCTCAATAAGAGGAATAATTTCCCTACGGAGATAAATAAAGAATATCAAAATTTAAAAAAAAATCTCGTAGAAATTGTGTCTCGTCCCTATAGTGTCAGTAGCTGTCACATGATTAGCGAATGTTAGCTGTTGTGTCATAAGCGTTGTTGTTTTTGGCAGGATTTTCCCCCATGTGTCCTGTCGCTGCCTTGGACACGTTTCACATTTGGCGTTTGCTCCACAAATGTGTTTTGTCCACTTGTTTTCACAGACCTTATCTGATTTTGTTTCTAAGTCATTTTGCACAGATTTGCGATTCGCTGGGTGTTAATTTGGTCCATTGTACGTGCTCGCCTTGAATGAACCGTTCAATTTTGTGATTCTCATTTTCTGAAGTAGGGCTGATTCAAAATTGAACTGAAAATGTAATCTGAATGTTTTTATTTGGCAGATTGCAAAGGTTGTAATCTTTGAAGTTTCAGATAAAATAATCGGTCTTGATCAAGAGTTATTGTAAACCTGTAAGTTATTGTATTGTAACCTGCTGATATCTCTGCAAACTTGTTGCGGGTTCAGTTATGATTCTTTCTTCAGTTTAAAACCAGCAGGAGCTTATGTTATACACACACAAACTTACTCCTCCATTTTCTAAACAAGAATACAGTTATAGAACATTAGAACAGTGATGGTAGTCCTGTGCATGTTTCTGAAATGCTTGTTTTCTTGATTCTGGTTCACACATTTCAAAGGTCGCAGTACCCAGTTATTTAGTTCCTTATGTGAGCTTTTTGTTGATGAACTGGCAGGTGTAGGTTCATGGAGGTTCATGGACTGGCAGGCGCAGGTTCATGGAGGTTCATGGACTGGCAGGCGCAGGTTCATGGAGGTTCATGGACTGGCAGGTCCAGGTTCATGGAGGTTCATGGACTGGCAGGTTCAGGTTCATGGAGGTTCATGGACTGGCAGGTTCAGGTTCACGGAGGTTCATGGACTGGCAGGCGCAGGTTCACGGAGGTTCATGGACTGGCAGGCGCAGGTTCACGGAGGTTCATGGACTGGCAGGCGCAGGTTCACGGAGGTTCATGGACTGGCAGGTGCAGGTTCATGGAGGTTCATGGACTGGCAGGTCCAGGTTCATGGAGGTTCATGGACTGGCAGGTCCAGGTTCATGGAGGTTCATGGACTGGCAGGCGCAGGTTCACGGAGGTCCATGGACTGGCAGGAGCAGGTTCACAGAGGTTCATGGACTGGCAGGCGCAGGTTCACGGAGGTTCATGGACTGGCAGGCGCAGGTTTACGGAGATTCATGGACTGGCAGGTGCAGGTTCATGGAGGTTCATGGACTGGCAGGTGCAGGTTCATGTGAAGTTCAACTCGGTGAACAAGACATCTGAGGTTAGATTATCTCTGGTAGTCACCCTCAGGTTACCCCACCACATCACAGCACCCACGGACCCAGCGTCATCACATCACAGCACCCACGGGACCCCGCTGCAACACAGTGACCCATAATGCATCTGGTTCTGGTAGTGGGACCGGTTTGAGGTTTATTGGGTTCATATGATCTGGAAGAACACCTGCTGTTTGTGACTGCAAATGGCTTAGGTGCAGATGGTAAAGGAAAGTACAGCTAATGCCCACTGACATACGCAATGATTCTGCTTCTAAAGGTGCTCTAAATCTAAACATTTTCTAAACAGGTTCTTTCCCATCTGCTTGTTTCCATGGAGATGTTTTTTTTTCTTTTTTAAATCTGTGAATATATATCTTTGAACATTATGTATATAGCACAGCGTACAGGTGTTCAATTGGCTTGAAATTCATGCGTTCTTATTATGAGCAGATCTTACTCATTTGTCTGGCGTCTTCATGGAGATAGATACTAGTATGTGTAATGCCGTACTGTGGAACATTCCAGGCAAAGCCATGACAAGACGCTCAATTTGAATTTCATGTTTTTAAAGTCGACACCTTCGCGGAGCCATTCTGAAACTCATTAAAACCCCTTGAAAACTTGATTTATTTTATTTTTATTCTGGAAAGTAAAGTCGTTTGGAGAGTTAGTAAAGTTGAGTTGTTGTTGGACTCTTCTTTTACTGCCAGTGCCCACAGCTCACATAAAGCTGCCCCCTGGAGGAGCCCAGAGGAACAGCACAAACACAAGAAACAAAACCAGATTTACAGACACCTCCAGCACCCAGGGTCTACTGTTTGATCGTTCTGCCACTACAGGGATCTCTCTCTCTCTCTTCTCCTCTCTTTCAATTTATCTCCACCCCTTCTCCACAACTTCTCTCTCTCTCTCTGTTTTTCTTCCCCTTTCTTTCCCTCTTTCTCTGTCCTCCCCATCTCCCTCTTCCATCTCTTTGTCCCTTTGTCTATCTCTCTCCTAAGCCCCGAACGTTTCTCTGTCTCTCCCTCCCCTCCACCTTTCTCTCTCTCTCTCTCTCTTCTCCCTTCTTCTTTTCCTCTTTGTCTCCCTCTCTCCTGTCACCCTCTTTCTCTTTCTTTCTCCCCCCTACCTCTCTTTCTCCCCCTCCTTCTGGTTTCACTCTTCTGTCTCCCTTCATTTTTCATTTCCTCCCTCTCTCCTCTTCTGACCATTCTCCTCCTCTTCCTTCTCTTTTATCCCCTCTCTCCCTCTATCTCTCTTTCTTCCTCTCCCTCTCTCCTGTCACCCTCTCGTTCTCTTTCTCTCCCCTACCTCCCTTTATTCCTTTCCTTTCTGGTTCCACTCTTCTATCTCCCTCCCTCTCTCTCTTCTGCCACCCCTAGGCCTCTCTCTCTCTCTCTTCTTTACTCTTAGCCTGCTCATGATTCTCCTCCTCTTCTATCCCTTTTACTCTCTCTCTCCATCCATCTCTTTCTTCCTTTCTCCCTCCATCTCTCTCTCCCTCTCTCCTGTCACCCTCTCGTTCTCTTTCTTTCTCCCCCTACCTCTCTTTATTCCCCCTCTTTCTGGTTCCACTCTTCTATATCCACCCCTCTCTCTCTCTCTCCTTTACTCTTAGCCTCCTCATCATTCTCCTCTTCCTTCTCTTTTACTCTCTCTCTCCATCCATCTCTTTTTTCCTCTCTCCCTCCATCTCTCTCTCTCTCTCTCTCCTTCCTTCCCTCCCTCCCTCTCTCTCGGTGCATGGCATTTCTCACTGAACTTCAGATCCTTCCCTCAAAAGTGGTTTTGTCTCCCTCAGGAAAGAACCGAGAGAAGAGATCAAAACAGGACATGTCCGAGACGCTGTTCAAACAGAAGACAGCAACTCGACTTTTACTCTGCACTAACCCAAACTGGTCTGGTCCAGTCCTGGTTTAGACCTGGTGTAGACTTGGTTTGGTCCTGGTTTAAAGGGACAGTGTGTAAGATTTTTACCCGTTAATTACTGAAATTGAAGATACCCATTCAAAAATACATTGTTTTCCAAGCCTTTTCACTTCCATCATGAAATCAAAGTATTCTTTTGGACTTAGATATAGTCACATAAAAGGTGGATCTTCCCCATGCAGAGGCAGCCATTTTGAATACGAGAGCCGCAGAAGGACATTTGGGCTCCGCCTTCGGCAAGGCTCGTGGTTTTGGGTAAACAACACAAGCATGCTGCCGGATCAGACATCGTAATGGATCTAACACGTGTTTTGGACTAAATTGTTTTACTGGATTTTATTCGCTGGATCCTTACGGACAAATTGAGAGCAAGTTTATGGTGAAATACAGAGTTTGACCTGTGCAAAGCATTCTAAGGTAAGCTAACCTCGTTTTGTGCTTTTCCGTATAAAAGCCCCATGTGCTCAGGGAGTGATTGTTGGGCAGGGAAATGAATTGCATAGTCAAAAAGAGGAGATTGTAAGGTTTCATTTGATGTGTAGAGTGTCATGGTACATGATCGGGAATGTGTGTTTTCATGAGAAAAGAAAAAAAAAAAACGGGACCACGTTTTATTTATACAGTAGCGGCGCGCGGCTCGTGCGCGCGCCCGGGTGACCCTCGAGGTCTGCCGTAGCTAAAACAGAAAGTGCAATAGCACCATCCACCTATGCGCCACGAATCCTACACACTGGGGCTTTAATTAGGCTACGTTCAGACCGCAGCCTGAAGTGACCCAAATCTGATTTTTTCACCCCTATGCGACCTGTATCTGATCTTCTAATGACATTCTGAACTACACAGATCTGATATTTTTTCAAATGCGACCCAGGCCACTTGGATATGTGGTCCTAAAACCGATATCCGATCTATTGACATGCGACTTCAGTCTGAACGGCCAGGTCGCATTCATCTGACCATCAACAAGCGAGAGTGGTACAAGTAGGCGCTCACAAATGTACACAAACGTTCTTCTCATTATACGAAAACTGTGTATGAAGTCCATGTCAGTGAAGCAGCGAACCACACAGCATTCCCACCACTCTCAGCACCAACACGTTCCTTTCTACGGACGTTGCTGCCACTGCCCCACAAAACGCAATGGCCAAAAACCTTGTCCTTCTCAATCTCTTCCTTAATTTGAACAGTTGAGTAACTCTAATCTACAGTGGTTAGGGAAAGTATTCCCCTTCAACAGTGTCCTGAGATTAACACTGTCTTACCCATGACGGCGCGATGTGATCCCGCTTATCCTCGTAAATGTAGTTCCGGTAAGTTCGCGGGGGGCATGTAATAAAGCTTTTTGTTCTTCTCAAAACAATATTTGTCTGAAAAGTGATAATTAGCATCCCAGACAGTTGTCCGCTAAAAATTCAGCAGCGTATTTCGCATTTGCATATTTTCTCTCTCGATTCGTATCAATGCGCCCACGTTAGCTCTAATTGCCTGCTCACTTGTAAACTTCTGCTTACAGTGGACAGTATCCGCTGTACACATCCGCTAAAAGTTAACAGGCTAATACAGCTAACATGGGCGCATTGACTTGAGCAGATACGAGAAATAATAGTACTGAAATAATCAACTGTATAAAAAATACCCGTAGTAAAGTTTGGACTGTACAAAGACTGAAATGTTTGACTGCTGAAGTAATTAGTCCGTTCCAGGAGTAGGAAATATGGCTACATTTCATATATTTGTCTATATTTGTACAGTCAGACCATGACAACCCCACAGTCTCTTTTTATCATTTGTGGATTTACATATTTGACGTTTTGTAATGAAAACTATAAAATGTGTCGTGCCCCTCTGCAGGACTCTTGACAGTGTTAAATCTGAAAACAACCAAACACTTTGTACCAGACGGCTGCTCCAGAGGGACGCGGTGTTGACACTGGTCCTTGGTCTACTCCGGCCCCCAGCTTGGAGCTCCATGCCTGAGGTCTTAGACTGAGATGGTTCTGTATCTGCTGAATTATTCACACAAACAGAAAACAGAGCTGCTGTGTCAGACAGGTGGGGACCACGCTGTCCTCTGCCGCTGTCTCACAAACTCATGTTGTTTTAAAGATGCATTTTAATATGGACAACTGTTGCGGCTTGGCAAAAGGAGAAATTCAATTTGTGAACTGGACAAAAGTTTATTTTGTCGACCAAATAAACTTTTGTCTAGTTGACAAATTGACTTTTTCCTTTTGTCACGAATTCTACACACATACAGCTCTGGAAAAAAAAATAAAAGGCCGCTGTAAAATGATCAGTTTTTCTGATTTTACTACTTATAGGTATGTGTTTGGGCAAAAGGAAGATTTTTGTTTGAGTCTATAAACTACTGACAACATTTCCCCCAAATTCCAAATAAAAATATTATCGTTTCGAGCATTTATTTGCAGAAAATGACAAAAAAATAACAAAAAAGATACATGTTTTCAGACCTCAAACAATGCAAAGAAACAAGATCAAATTCATTTTAAAACAACATAATACTGATGTTTACACTTAAAGGTCCCATGGCATGAAATTTTCACTTTCTGAGGTTTTTGAACGTTAATGTGAGCTCCCCTACCCTGTTTAGCCCCCCCCCCATGGTTAAAAGTTGCGAAACGTCTAAACTGAGCATTTGCGATCCTTTTCTGCGTTACAAAAAATCGGAGCTCAAACGGGCGATTTTGAACAAGGCACCTTATTGACGTCAGATCGAAAAAAGAAATGCAAATGCAGTTCCACCCCCGTCTGTCTGTACTCAGCGTCTCTGTAAATCACGCCCAGAGAGTTTGGACTGCGAATACGCTAGGCAATGCGAAATGCGTTTTTTTATTTGCCTGAAGGCACGTCCGAGTGTTTCTAGGCTCGGAAGTCCTTTATCTGAGCCTCTGGACCGTTGAACAGCAGTGGTTTGATTTTATTTTCTGTGGAAATGTGTTTATTTTTCAATGGAACGCTTCAAATCTCCCCCCCCATGCAAAAACACGGAAATGGATCAGCTGAGAGCTGACAGCGGAGAGCGGAGAGTTTGGCCACGCCCCCACCCTCTACTATAGGCCAGCTCTTTTCTCCTCATTTGCATTCAAGCAACAACGCCCAGAATAAAGTGTTTGAGAGAGATATTTATGACTCTTTCTCATCTTATCTCTGTTTCTCATGCACTGAGTGTTGATTTTGAAGAAGGATTCATTTACAGTATTAGGGAACCATTAAGGAGCCATATAAAAGCATCAAGAAGTACCATGTCATGGGATCTTTAAGAAGAGTTCAGAAATCAATATTTGGTGCAATAACCCTTATTTTTAATCACAGCTTTCATGCGTCTTGGCATGCTCTCCACAAGTCTTTCACATTGTTCTTGGGTGACTTTATTCCACTCCTGGTGCAAGAACTGAAGTAGTTCAGCTTTGTGTTTGTGTTGGAATTCAACAGACGCTGGAATGGAATGGCTGTAATACACGTAGAGATGCTGATTTCAGAAAAAAAATACAGCGGTCTCTTATTGTATTCCAGAGCTGAACTTAGACTTAGACAAACTTTATTGATCCATAAGGGAAATTATTTGGGTACAGTAGCTCATGCATCAAATATAATATATAAGAGAAAGTAACCAAAAATAGATGGAATAGCAAAAAAAGAGTGTCAAATGAGACATAATTATAAAAATAAAAAATGATAATAAATGTATATGTACATAAAGGCACTGTACCTGCTTTTTCCCATGTATTTGAACCTGTCTTGACTCAGTACAGATATTTGTATATAGTGTTGTTACTCAATTTAGATACTAAGGAATAGATTTGATACTGATTCTTATAACATGATGGTAATAATTTAAAAAAAAACACTCTTCATGAGATAATAGAATGTTATTTTCAACTTTAAATCGTAGTACTTTCTTTTATATTTCCATTTGGCCTTTCCATATCTGTGCAATCCCTCAGTGGTCCATGGGTGTATACTACAACTATACTACTACTGCTACTACTACGACTACTACTACTATCTTTTTAATCCCTCAGTGGTCCTGTAGCTTCCACAGGTCCATGGGCGTACACTAGTCTATGTGCTCTTATACTTCAGGTACAGCTTCTAAATCGATTCAGGAAAGGTTTATTTCTGTCCTGTGAATGTGGCTTTTTTTTTTTTTTAGAATTGATACCTCCTCAAATGAGTATGTAGATTCGATATTGATACTAGTCTTAGTTAGTATCTGCTTTCCGACTATCCTAATCTGTAAACGAATTCTTCCTAAATGTGTCTTGCCTCAGTACAGCTTTTCAGCTCTGAAAACAATAAGAAATCACTGGATTTTTTTCTGAAATCAGCATCTCTACATGTATTACAGCCATTCCATTCCAGCGTCTGCTGAATTCCAACACAAACACAAAGCTGAGCTACTTCAGTTCTTGCACCAGGAGTGGAATAAAGTCACCCAAGAACAATGTGAAAGACTTGTGGAGAGCATGCCAAGACGTATGAAAGCTGTGATTAAAAATAAGGGTTATTGCACCAAATATTGATTTCTGAACTCTTCTTAAGCGTAAACATTAGTATTATGTTGTTTTATCTTGTTTCTTTGCATTGTTTGAGCTCTGAAAACATGTATCTTTTTTGTTCTTTTGACCATTTGTCATTTTCTGCAAATAAATGCTCTAAACGATAATATTTTTATCTGGAATTTGGGGGAAATGTTGTCAGTAGTTTATAGACTCAAACAAAAATGTTCCTTTTGCCCAAACACATACCTATTAAGTAGTAAAATCAGAAAAAAACGATCATTTTGCAGTTTTTTCCAGAGCTGTTTGTAAGGATGCATTTTTTAAAAAAGGTTTTTCTTTTATAATGTTCCAAAGTATGTCATAAAGCTCGTCTTTTTCCATGGAGAATGTTCTGAAGTACATTTTTAACTTTTTATTTCCATGGAATCATCCGGCTGACGTGCCACAACTCCAGAAAGTTCCACTGTGCTGCTTTAATTGCACTTGCTGTAACACTGCAAGCGCACAGGATTGAGCTCCATTACGAGACATCTCCGTGACAAGTGACAACTCCTCTTTTGTAAATACATTTCAAACAAGCTGCGTTGTTTTTCCTTTCCTTGAACGTGAGTGTCGACATCTCTGCTGCTAATTAACACCCCGTGCACTGATATGCGGGTCAAACGCTGGGTCAAACGCCGGTTATTGTCCTGTCCACCGTCTCCGTGGAGAGCACACGGGAAGTCAGCGAGCGCATGGGAATAGCTCTTGGCTCAGCAGTTCAGAGACAGTTTCAGGGCACTGGGAAGTTTTATATTATTTAAAGTAGCTGCATTCTATCTCCTTTTCTCTCCAACTCTTTCAGTGAGTTTTGTAGTTTTTTTTAGGTAGACAGCTGGTCGGTAATGAGCTCTGAGCAGTGGGAATTGTCCATGCAAAAACACAGAGAAAGTTAGTGTTTCCAAGATGGACTCCAAGAAGAAATCTGTCAAGCGTACAACTTAGTAAACATGGCGTGATAGCAGCAGATGTATTCAAGGAGCCGTACCTGATTTTTACCGATTTTAAAAAACGTGAAAAACAGTGTGCAGCCGTCCAAAGTTATTCCTCATTTACCTTACTAATTTTCGAGCATCCTAGAGCTTTTTACAACTTTCAGAGACCAGACTCTTGTTTTACCCTCACACTGACGTCAACAACTACAGCATGCTAACGAGCACTTCCTGAAAATGCTTTATACAGTAATGAGACGAAGACATACACACCGGACTTATTTTGATCTCAGGAGACCCTGATCCAAAAGAGCTCTGGAAAAAATAAGAGACCACTGCAAAATGATCCTTTTTTTCAGATTTTACTACTTATAGGTATGTGTTTGGGCAAAAGGACAACATTTCCCCCAAATTCCAAATAAAAATATTATCGTTTAGAGCATTTATTTGAAGAAAATGACAAACAATGCAAAGAAACAAGATCAAATTCATTTTAAAACAACATAATACTAATGTTTACACTTAAGAAGAGTTCAGAAATCAGTATTTGGTGCAATAACCCTTATTTTTAATAACAGCTTTCATGCGTCTTTCACATTGTTCTTGGGTGACTTTATTCCACTCCTGGTGCAAGAAGTGAAGTAGCTCAGCTTTGTGTTTGGAATGGCTGTAATTAGGGATGCAAATTATCGATTAATTCATTAATCTATAGTTGATTGACTTTATCGATCGACTTACGATTAATTGATAAGCGGTGTTTTTCACCTGAATTTTAGTGTTTCAATAGGGTCTTTAAGAATATAATCTATAGTAACATAACACTGAGTCATAAATATATCATAGTATTATTATATTGTATATTCCTCAATTAATTATTCCTTAGAAAAAAGCAGACAAATGTATTGAGGCTGAATAACAAAATACAGTGGTTCGCGGATTTTTTTTTTTTTTATTTTATTTTTTTTTTTATAGTGTAACTTTTTTTTTATAGTGTAACATTGTGTTCTGCATCCTGATTGGCTAAGAGACTAGACCAGGACTAAACGTGGACTAAACCAGGTCTAGACCAGAACTAAACCAGGTCTAAACCAGGTCTAAACCAGGTCTAAACCAGGTCTAAACCTGGACTGGGCCTGGACTAAACCTGGAATAAACCAGGATTAAACCACCATGTGCCGCTGCTGGTTTCTTGCGGTTGGTTTGTGGCTCGGGCTGAGACTACGCATTCCGGGCGCCGCGGTTCGATCTTGTGCTCAGCAGCCCCGGCGCGTACACCGGGGCTGCTGAACAGTGCCGTTGGCGCCTGCGGCCAGCTGTGAGTCGAGCTTGGCACAGCGCGGTGTGCGGTTGCCTTGTTTCGTGACCACGCGGGTGTGCGTGTCCGTGATTAGCGATTAATTGCAATTAATGCATTTTGTTCGACCAACGTCTTGATCGACAATGAATCGTAAGTCGATTAATTGTTGACATCCCTAGTGGCTGTACTGTAGCTGTATTGGCTGTAATACATGTAGAAATGCTGATTTCAGAAAAAAAAAATGCAGTGGTCTCTTATTTTTTTCCAGAGCTGTAGAGTGGGCTTGCTTTTTCACAAAGCTGACTCATAACTTACTGAATGGGGAGCACCTGCTTGTCTCCATGGAGATGTTCTAGCTTTTCTTGGAACATTTACCACAGCTCAATAATAATTAGTAGAGGTGGTGTTTGTTGCTAATGCTATCGTTCAAAAACACACTGGACCGGCTCCACACCGAAGCCACTCCCGTGTATTTGTAGCTTTAGCATGAGCCAAAACTCACAAATTAAATTAAATGAATCAAGAAAAACATCTGAGCTAATGGCTAACACGCACTCGATTGAGATTTTTGAATTTGTGTGGGTCTGGTGAACATCTAGTGGCCACTAAAGCTCCTCCTTTGCATGTGACCGAGGAGAGCAGATACATGACAAATATTATGAAATAAACCATTAAGCTTCACCATTCATGTGTGTGTGAAGGAGCATTTGATTTGACGTAACAAAGTAATTGAGTTTTAGCAACGGCAAAGAGAGAATTTAGCATCTCTGAATGGGCCAAAACTGATCTATTTCCAAAGAGAATGTTCCACTGTTTGTTTTTACATTTGAATCTCTGCCCAGGCGGTGTATAAGATGGTTTAAAGCTCAGAATCACATTAAATATACTGCAGACAGAAGCACTTCTCAGTCTGAACAATCAGTCTGTGTCTGTGTCTCTGCCGGACTGTGGACAGTGCGGTCCCGCCAGGCTACTCCCATTATGAAGATTTAGGACTACGCTCAGAGACGACCTAACTCACAAGAAAACATGTCCCAATTACACATACTCGGTATATCTCTTTCTTTTTTTCTTAGTCTCTCTGTCTCTTTCTCTCTCTCACTCTTCCTTTCTGCTTATTTGTCTATCTACATATCACGTCATAATCCAGAAGTCGGCCATGTCGGAGCTACTCGAAACAAAACTAACAGTGCACTTATGCCGCCAAGTAAAAAAAAAAAACACAAAATGGTCAACTATTGTCGGGTCCTCGTCGTCACAATAGATCGGACAGAGAAAAACACCTGCAGTTCTATCGTTTACCTAAAGTAGTGACCAACCAGGACTAAACCAGGTCTAAACCAAGACTAAAGCAGGAATAAACCAGGTCTAAACCAGGACTAAACCAGGACTAAACCAGGACTAAAGCAGGAATAAACCAGGTCTAAACCAGGTCTAAACCAGGAATAAACCAGGAATAAACCAGGACTAAAGCAGGAATAAACCAGGTATAATCCAGTTCTAAACCAGGACTAAACCAGGACTAAAGCAGGAATAAACCAGGTCTAAACCAGGACTAAACCAGGACTAAACCAGGACTAAACCAGGTCTAAACCAGGACTAAACCAGGTGTAAACCAGGTCTAAACCAGGACTAAACCAGGACTAAACCAGGACTAAACCAGAACTAAAGCAGGAATAAACCAGGTCTAAACCAGGTCTAAACCAGGACTAAACCAGAACTAAAGCAGGAATAAACCAGGTCTAAACCAGGACTAAACCAGGACTAAACCAGGACTAAAGCAGGAATAAACCAGGACTAAACCAGGACTAAACCAGGACTAAACCAGGTCTAAACCAGGACTAAACCAGGACTAAACCAGGACTAAACCAGAACTAAAGCAGGAATAAACCAGGTCTAAACCAGGTCTAAACCAGGACTAAACCAGAACTAAAGCAGGAATAAACCAGGTCTAAACCAGGACTAAACCAGGACTAAAGCAGGAATAAACCAGGACTAAACCAGGAATAAACCAGGAATAAACCAGGAATAAAGCAGGGTCGTTTTCACACCTGCCTTGTTTGGTTCGTTTTAAACGAACCAGAGTTCGTTTGCTCCTTTGATTCGGACCTTTTGGGCTGGTGTGAATAAAAACCAAAAATCTCGATCCGGAGCAAACAAGCGAACCGAGACCACCTAAAAAGGTCGGTCTCGGTCCGGTTCCATACGAACTCTGGTGCGGTTCGTTTGAGGTGAGAATGCAGACCGGACTCGATCCGACACAAGTTGGCTTTTTGTACTTAACGAGCTCCCGTCGTATGTCGAGCATTATGGGAAACCGAGGCTGACGAAACAAAACAAAACGAAACTTACGAGGCTTACTTACGTTTTGCGTGAAGAGTAAGTCACAATTTGATGCGCACACGAGCGCTGTCCTCCGTAGCCGTCTTGCCCTGTGTCTTCGTCGTTTGGAAATTGATTGTAAAATAGTCTAAACCTCACGATGCTGCTCAAACATTTGTGCGAACTGTAAAAACTGAGCAAACCATATCGCTAAGGCTAGATTGAAAACAGCACCTAACACCGTTATTCTCCTCCTTCCGGGTTTGGACACCGGGTTTGGACAGGGCTCATTTTTGTCCAATGGCTGAGCGACCTCAGCACACGTGGTTTTGTTTATAGATGTTGGGTCACTTGGGGAAAAACTGCAGTGTGAAAGCGAACCGCACCAAAATAAAAAAAAAAATAAAACATTTGGTCCAGACCAAAGCAAGTGAACTATCGGACTTTCCTGGTGTGAAAACGACCCAGGTCTAAACCAGGACTAAACCAGGGTGAACAGACAGAGCGATTATGAAAGGAAAGGAGGCGACAGACGAGGCAACAGAGGCGGAAAGACGATGTTCATTTTTTCATAAACATTAGTTTAGTTAATTCGGTCGTGAAATCCAGTTTTTATCATCTTCGTCTTTTAGCCAAAATTAAATCTTTTTTATCCTTTTCAGATTTTGAGCGCGTCATGCATGCTTTTATTCCTTCTCGTCTGGACTACTGCAACGCACTTTATTCCGGAATGAATCAAAACGCACTTTATCGACTGCAGTTAGTCCAGAATGCTGCTGCGCGCCTTTTAACAGGACGGAAGAAATATGAGCACATCTCCCCCATTCTTGCGTCTTTGCACTGGCTTCCTGTTCGTTTTAGGATTGATTTTAAGATTTTATTGTTTGTTTTTAAAGCTTTGAATGGACTGGCCCCAAAATATATCTCGGACCTCATCCAAATCTACAGACCGGTGCGCGCTCTGAGGTCAGAGGGCCAGCTCCAGCTCGTGGACCCTAAGACTAGACTTAAAACTCGGGGGCCCAGGGCTTTCTCTGTGGTTGGCCCTAAGTTATGGAACGCTCTGCCCCCTCATGTCAAAACAGCCCCCACACTGGAGAGTTTTAAGTCTCGTCTTAAGACGCACTTTTATTCTCTGTCTTTTAATACCGCGTGAGTTGTGTGGTCCTCTGTGTTTTTTATAAATGCTTTTGTTTTTAGTTATTTTATTATTATCACTTTATTTATTGCTATTTTAGTCATGTTTTTATTAAGTTTTATTGATTTTATGTGCAGCACTTTGGAAACTGTTTCTGTTTATAAAATGTGCTATAGAAATAAAGTTGGATTGGATATTTTAAAGGTCCCATGGCATGAAATTTTCACTTTCTGAGGTTTTTGAACATTAATGTGAGCTCCCCTACCCTGTTTAGCCCCCCCCCCCCATAGTTAAAAGTTGCGAAATGTCTAAACTGAGCATTTGCGATCCTTTTCTGCGTTACAAAAAAATCAGAGCTCAAACGGGCGATTTTGAACAAGGCACCTTATTGACGTCAGATCGAAAAAAGAAATGCAAATGCAGTTCCACCCCCCTCTGTCTGTACTCAGCGTCTCTGTAAATCACGCCCAGAGAGTTTGGACTGCGAATGCGCTAGGCAATGCGAAATGCGTTTTTTTATTTGCCTGGAGGCACGTCCGAGTGTTTCTAGGCTCGGAAGTCCTTTATCTGAGCCTCTGGACCTTTGAACAGCAGTGGTTTAATTTTATTTTATGTGGAAATGTGTTTATTTTTCAATGGAACGCTTCAAATCTCTCTCCCCGTGCAAAAACAAGGAAATGGATCAGCTGAGAGCTCAGAGCCGAGAGCGGAGAGTTTGGCCACGCCCCCACCCTCTACTATAGGCCAGCTCTTTTCTCCTCATTTGCATTCAAGCAACAAGGCCCATTATGGAGTGTTCAGAGAGAGAAAAATTACTCTTTCTCATCTTATCTCTGTTTCTCATGCACTGAGTGTTGATTTTGAAGAAGGATTCATTTACAGTATTAGGGAACCATTAAGGAGCCATATAAAAGCATCAAGAAGTACCATGTCATGGGATCTTTAATCTTTGCAAAACGTGAATAATAAAAAGCGATATACTCGTACTTAAACACTTTGCACATGTAATACAAGTATGCCGACCTTTGCCATCACAATATGTTTGCCTCCAATTTTCCACATTTTGCACTTTCGAACCAGCCACAAACAAACTGGTTGTTGCCTCCAGACCTTTAGAGCTCTGAAGGTCTTGTGCTGTATCAGGGCTTGGGGAGAAGACCAGGTCGTTGACAATATCGGGATCACTTACAGCAGCAGAATCGACAAATCGCCACTGTCACTGAACAAACTTGAATCCATCTCATATGGATCTTCTCGCCCAATTAATTTGAGTTTGTTCATATAACGCTCCTTTTCTTTGGCATCCAACTTATCTCTGTACAACTGGTCAACTGGATCAGAAGTTTTGGATTCCGATCTTGAAGGTTTATCACCAAATTTTGATATTTTTTTTCTGCACGGTTGCTTTATAAGTGTGTGTACTTTGAGTGAGCGATATCTCCAACATGGCTGCACATCCAGGTCAAGGTTGGATTTTTTGAGTCCAGGAAAAAACCCTATACCCTCCACACAACTTTAACCCACTCCTATCTTGTGTTGTCCCGATACTAAAACGTCTATACTACTCATTCCCGATTCAGTGGCATTGTTTTTTTAATGTTGAAAATGTGATTTTCAACATTAAATCATGGTTCTTTTTTAGTATCAATACCTGCTCAAATGAGTATCTAGTTTCTGTACTACATTTAGTATCAATTATCTGTTTTTCCATACTTTTAACAACCCTAGTCCTGCCCCACTTCATCTGCAAACATGTTGAATTTACAAAAAAAATAAAAACCTTGAATTAATGCAATTTTTTTTCTCTTTTATTTCAAATCTTTTTTGAATCTTTTCTTCAAATTAAATCAGAATCGTTTATCTCTTTTGTATGGGAGCTCAGTGTTCTTTGGTGAAGGCCAAAATTCAGCAGAGGATTCACTTGTTCCAGATGCAGCAGCAGGCCCTGGCTTCCAGGCACCAGCAGAATCTATAAGTCTGGGTCAAGATTCACTCCTCCAAATATATTTTTAACTCCTACAAAGTTAAAGGAAAAGTAACGTTTTTTACAATTTGAGCCTTATTTCGGTAATAAAACAAGTTGTTTTACTCACCCATAGCACTTTGGTGTCATATGGAGCACTGTTTTAGATTTGCGTTAGCCTAGCGCAACTTCTAGCCCTAGCTCAGGGCATATAATATATTCCCCGAGCATGTAATATGCCCCGTGCGGTCTCCAAATAACACAAACTGTAGCACTTTTCAAATCATAGAAGCTCGATGTCTTAGTCTACATTTTTGTTTGAGTCAAAAGTGGCCTGTAATCCAAGATTTATCCATAGTTTACAGCTTTGCGTTTCATGTTTGGGTCCCGGGAGCTGAGAGAACAGTCCGCACATGCGCACTGGCCTCCTCATCTACTCGAAACTATGGCTAAATCTCGGATTACAGGCCACTTTTGACCAAACGAAATCGTAGGATAAGACATCGAGCTTCTATGATTTGAAAAGTGCTAAAGTTTGTGTTATTTGGAGACCGCAAACATGTGCCCCGAGAACTCACATTATGGAGATCGCAAATCTAAAACATCTCCAGAAATGCTCCATATGACACCAGAGTGCTATGGGTGAGTAAAACAACTTGTTTTATTACCGAAATAAGGCTCAGACACGGCAGCACGCTGCCAGGGGAATCCCTGTTACGCACCAGGAAGGGAGTTCCCCTGTTGCACAGCGTGGTGCGTGATACGGCTTTATTCTTCCGCACTGGAAAATAGTTCCCACCCAAAATGACCAAGGCAAGCTCTCCGTGTTGATTTGCACATTTATTTGCACTCGATATGAATGCGCACTACACAGAAAGTAATTGGGAAACGCATCGAGCAAATTAATTCCTTTTGGCCGAAATCTTTCTCTGGCGCCGTTAGACTCCAGTCTAAGGTGGAGGAGCTGCAGATACCGCGGCGGGCATATCCCTTTAAGGGCCCTGTTTCCCATGTATCTGAGTGAAACTTGTCCTGTCCCAGTACAGATATACAGGGTGTCCATAAAGTCCCTTTAGAATTAAAAAAAAATAGTGAAAAGGCAGTTGATGAGATATCTTAACCAGATTTGTTTTATTTTAATCAGTGTTTATCAAAGTTTTTATTCACATTAAAATTTTCGAATAATTGGTCCATTTTTCTTCCACGAGGCAACAATATCTGCAGATGTTTACCTCGACCTTCTGACCGAATATGTGGCACCACAACTGATTGACTTAGAACCAACCATCGTTTTCCAGCAAGATGGTGCACCACCACATTGGGGACTGCATGTTCGTCACTTCCTCAATCAAACATTTCCAGACCGATGGATTGGGCGATAGGGATGGGCCAATTCCATGGCCACCACGTTCACCTGATATCACTCCTTTGGACTTCTTTTTATGGGGTTATGTAAAGGATATCGTGTATCAAACAAAGGTACGGGACATTGCTGACTTGAAGAAAAGGATTTGTGAAGCCATTGCCACCATTAATGAGACTATCCTACAATTGAGTACCATCTTGATGTGCTTCGTGCAACTAATGGTGCCCATATAGAGGTCTATTAAATGAAGTGAAAAAAAACTTTAATAAACACTCATTCAAATAAAATAAATCTAGTTAATATATCTCAACAACTGCCTTTGTAATACATTGTTTAAACTGTAACAGAGACTTTATGGACACCCTGTATTATACAAGCTCCTGAAGTACAAAATAAGTCCACTGTATACGGTCTGCATCTACTTATAAAGTATTTGTATTGTCTGAGAATCAGGAAGTGCGCGGTTAGCATGCTACTTATTCTTAGCAGTACTGTGACGGCTAAACTACGATCTGGTGCATTATTTCATGTTATGTCCTTCAGATTACATCAACTTCCGATTATAAATCAAATGTTACGTCCCAACAGTTACTCTTTAAGTTACTACAATTGAGTAGTATTTTTCCCAAATACCTTTTTACTCTTGTCCTTCCATCCATCCATTTTCTTCCGCTTATCCCAGGCCGGGTCGCGGGGGCAACAGTCTAAACAGGGACTCCCAGACTTCCTTCACCCCGGACACTTCCTCCAGCTCCTCCCCAAGGCGTTCCCAGGCCAGCCGAGAGACATAGTCCGTCCAGCGTGTCCTGGGTCTTCCCCGGGGCCTCCTTTTTAACTCTTGTGTATTCTTAGACCACTACTTTGTACTTCTACTGGAAATTGTATAATATTTTGAAGTAGCGTTACTTTTACATGAGTACATGTTTTGGCTACTCTACTACCTCTGAGTAGGGATGCAATGATATGATATTGGAGCTTCCGACCAAGTTATTCATCAAAAACATGCCTGAAGAGGTTTTAGATGTCATCTATCCATGTTTGAGTAATTTGGTGATCTCTCCAAGGCCCTACTTGAACCCTCCATACAGTTAGTTTCTGTTCAATGCTCTGCCCACAAGCCTATATATATCACCCAAGCTCCACCATGACAATTCTCCATAAATAAACAAAAAAACATGATACAAAACAAGACGCTACAGCTTCACAAACCCAGTGCGATGTGCAGTAGTTTCATTAGTGGGATACATAATGATTGTGTTGTGCTTTTGACATAGACTGTCAAAAACAAAAGTGAAACTTGTAAAGACATTGTTTTCGGCAATTATAGCATTTTTGAAAATACAAAGCAGCGTGGTGATCTAAGATAATATACAGCTCTGGAAAAAATAAGAGACCACTGCAAAATGATCAGATTTTACTACTTATGTATGTGTTTGGGCAAAAGGAACATTTTAGTTTGAGTCTATAAACTACTGGCAACATTTCCCCCAAATTCCAAATAAAAATATTATCGTTTAGAGCATTTATTTGCAGAAAATGACAAATGGTCAAAATAACAAAAAAGATACATGTTTTCAGATCTCAAACAATGCAAAGAAACAAATTCATTTTAAAACAACATAATACTAATGTTTACACTTAAGAAGAGTTCAGAAATCAATATTTGGTCAATAACCCTTATTTTTAATCACAGCTTTCATGCGTCTTGGCATGCTCTCCACAAGTCTTTCACATTGTTCTTGGGTGACTTTATTCCACTCCTGGTGCAAGAACTGAAGTAGCTCAGCTTTGTGTTTGTGTTGGAATTCAACAGACGCTGGAATGGAATGGCTGTAATACATGTAGAGATGCTGATTTCAGAAAAAAAAAAATGCAGTGGGCTCTTATTGTTTTCCAGATCTGTATGTGTAACCAGTTAATACCCCACAGATAATACTCCTCTCTCTAAAGTCAAAGTATTGACATCGGCGTCGAACAAAGAGCTGAATCAGTGCACCTCTATCTCTGAGTCCAAGTCCTTACATTGAGCGTGTGGGTTTAGGCTGTGATTAGTTTCATTGGAACGTTTGACCAGCTGTGCTCCAGACAAATAGTGTGTCTGTGAGTTCAAGCGCCGGAGCCGGACCATTTAGGATCTTATTTAAAGAATCGACTGTGTTCAAAGAGGATCCTGCAGCCACTTTAAAGTTTGGGCCATTTCAGACTTCACAAAGTGCCTCCATTGTCCAGTATTAGCCCTGCGCTCCTATTGACCGCTCACTAATGAAGCAGGTACATTCTTTCTGGGGACCCATCGTAAAGGTTTTAAATACAAAATGTACAGGACTTTTTTTCTGTTTTCTGTTTGTCCAGGTGATTTTTGCTGCAGCCACAAACTGAACCAAACAGGGCTATTCATGTTTAGACTTAAGAGTTAGACTTAGACAAACTTTATTGATCCACAAGGGAAATTGTTTTGGGTACAGTAGCTCAACCATCAAATATCTTCCTATTGCTGTACGTGTCCTTTATAGTGGACATCTTTTAAGTTTTGAGATAGACTCTAGTTTGTGGCTGCACTATGATTTAAAAAAAATCATAATAATAATAAAATTAATAAACAAAATAATAATAATAATAATAATAATAATAATAATAATAATACATAAAAATATAAATACAATACATAAATAAGTAAATAATATATACAAAAAATAAAAATACAGTGGTACCTCACCTTACGAATGACCCAACAAATGAAAATTTCAAGTTACGAAACGCCTTCACGGTAAATTTTGGTCTCTAGATACGAAAGAAAATAACGCGAAACGTGAAACGCGAAATCTCAAAAATTCAAATAATGCGCGCTCAGCCACACACATTATACGCTTTTCTCAGACTGCATGAACGCATGAACGAGACCCATGCAAGAGCCGCGGTGGTCTAGACCTCCTCTAGACCTGACCAGGTCTAGAGGAGGTCTAGAGGAGCCGCGGTGGTCTGGACTAAACCAGGACTAAACCTGGACTAAACCAGGAGGAGCCGCGGTGGTCTGGACTAAACCAGGACTAAACCAGGAGGAGCCTGCGGCTCTTGCATGGGTCTCGTTCATGCGTTCATGCGCTCAGACTGCGTGCAGTCCTGGTTTAGTCCAGGTTTAGTCCTGGTTTAGTCCAGGTTTAGTCCTGGTCCAGTCCAGGTTTAGACCTTGGTCTAGACCTGCTGTCAGCTCCGCGCCGGGTCATGCTGCGCTATCACACGTGTCAGAGCGCAGTTTTCTCCCCCCTCCCGCTTCCCCCCCACACTTCACTGTTAATACATTTTGTTGAAAATCTATGAAAGTTTGAGTGTTTAAACGAGAGACAAATGTGAGAAAGACGCAGAACACAATGTTACACTATAAAAAAATTCCTGATTGGAACGAATCAGGCTTTTTCCATTGAAATAGCTACTCAACTTACGAATTTTTCACGTTACGAAACCACTTCTGGAACGAATTAATTTCGTAAGGTGAGGTACTACTGTAAAACATAAAAAATATAAATAAAAATACATAAATAAATAAATAAGAAATTAAAAAGGAGTCTAAAAACTTTTTGAGGCGACTGTAGAACCGACCGAGAAAATGTTTTTGTTAGGTTGTTAACTTGACATGGATTTAACAATATGACAGTCCATTACAGAGGACATGTTACAACATTAGGAATAAAAATACAAGTAACAAAATGTAAATGCTAAAGTGTTAATTTACCTCCAAATAGAAAATGTAAATAATAATAATTTAGATACACTTTTTTTTTTCTTCGGGTCTCAGGAGGATATAATATATAACAGAAGGTAACACAAAATAGATGGAATAGCAAAAAAAGAGCAATAGACCAGTGTCAGATGAGTCATAATTATTTTTTAAAAAGAAAAAAAATATAATAAACGTATATGTACAAATCAGAATTAAATAGAAAAGTAATTCAGTTAATTCTTGCTTATTTGCTTGAACACCAGGCAATTTTATTACAGCATTAAACATCTGAAAACAAAGCAGGTGACGCCAACAAGTCAAGTTACTGGTCAGATCTATGAAAAGGAGACCCTTTCTTAACAAGTTAGTTAGATTTAAAGGTAGTTTCTTTGATAAAAACTCCTGTAACTGAATAAAAGCAACATAGGTATGTTTAATGTTACGTCGTGGAACATTTCAGGCAAAGCAATAGCATCACCATGGAGACAAGCAAGTGGCAGACATTGTATTAAGTTTCATGAGGCACGTTTAACTGACACTTTGCAGCTGAGGTCATCGACGTTCACTGTGGGTGTGATGCTAACTGGAGGGACAACTCTGTCTGAAGTTCTAGTACTCATTTGGACTTGGACCTTTTTGTTGAAAATCAAACTCCTACAATACTTTTTTTTTTTCATTCTTGAGTTTTCAGACAATCTTAAACCTTTTTTGCCTACGTTTGCTAATGTGTGCATTGTGCCACAGTGGTAACTGCTGAACATTCTTCCGTAGATATACATGTAGAACACCCCCAGCTTGACGTCACTGCAAAGCATCAAGAGTTCCGTTTGTGTCGCAACGAAATAGCGCTTTTTGTTTTTAATACATGAACAATCCATCACATTTTTATGAAACGTCTGATATTGTGATTTTGGGTTATCGAAGTATTTCTCGCTATAGTCCCCAACTTTTGTTAATTAGCATAATCATGGTATAGAACGACATCATATTGACATGTTCTGATGATTAGCGTTCACTGACAGATTCCAGTTTCCATAAACAGCTCAGAAGTGCACGGAACATATTGTGTTTGTTTCTGCTTAAATGCCCACACCGACTTCAGCGCCGCATTAGCTTCGTAATAAGCTAACAGCAGATGGCTAGCTGTCATTCAAACTCTCCAAAATGATCTACAATACACGCTCCGATCGTCGCTGAAGTTATAATGAATAGATTTAATGTTATCTATATTTAATGACATCTACAGTGTTGCTAAGGAAAGGGACATTGGCTTCCACAACCTCGCTCCTGATCGGCTGCTTGGCTGCTGTGATACTCGCGGTTGGATTTCCAAAAATGAAACTCAGCTTCAAATCTGCTCCTGTAACTACTAGCCTCGATGAGCTTCATTTGACGGGAGCCGAACGGTGTGGGTGACGTCACACAAACGCTAAAACGCAAAACTAAAACTGTGACCAGCCTTGGCGTCACCTTAGACAGTGGTTTTAAATTTGATAAGCAGATAAACCGCATTTTGAAAGCAAGTTTTTATCATTTGCGGCTTTTAACCAAAGTCAGACCTTTTTTTATCTTTTAATCTTTTTGAACAGGTCATGCGCGCTTTTATTTCGTCACGTCTGGACTGCTGCAACGCACTTTACACGGGCATCTCTCAAAACGCACTTTCCCGTCTGCAAGTTAGACCAGAACGCCGTGGCACGACTTTTAACAGGAACCAAAAAACAAGAACACACCACACCTGTTGGCTCTTTGCGCTGGCTTCCTGTTCGATTTAGAATTGATTTTTGAGATTTTATTGTTTGTTTTTAAAGCTTTGAATGGACTGGCCCCACAATACAATTCGAACCTCATCCAAACCTACAGCCCGAAACGCTCTGAGGTCCGAGGGCTCCAGCTCGTGGCCCTAGTGGAGTATTTAAGTCGTTTAATACCCACTTTTACTCTCTGGGTTTTAACACTGTGTGAGTAGTGTGGGCCTCTGTGTCTGTGCTCTATACTGTAAATAAAGTGGAATGGATTGGATAAAACCTTTGTCCAGTTGACAAATTTCAGTTTTCTTTTGCTATGGAACCAACCTGGACGACTGAGGGATTATTTAATTCTTTATTTTTAGAATAGAATAGAATGCCTTTTATTGTCACTATTCACATGTACATTTTCCATTATACATACTCATAATGAGATCGAAGCATCTCACTTCAGTGCAGACATTTAATTGGGATATATACATCACAGCAGGATATTTACAACACAGTATAGAAAAAAATAGTGCAAAATAAAACAAGTAGTGCAAAAAGTCCTCTGCAGCTGGTACTACACATTAGTTATCCAGGTTATTGCAAGTCTTGCTCAGATATTGCAGTAGGGGTGATACATGCAACCATATACACACACACTTGAGAGTCTCTAAATTGTAGAGGGAGATGTTTCACACAACTCAGTTTAGCATATTGTACTGTATTAGATGTTGCCTACAAGCTATAGCCCTGTGTTAAGTATTGCACGACAGGATATTACACTGTAATTAGGTTTTGCACAACAGGTGGATATGCTACAAAACCCAGTTCAAGATATTACACAGTAATAAATATTGTCCACAATATTGCACTGTGTTAGGTAATTGCACAACAGGTGGATGGAGGAGAGTTGGGGACAGGAATATGGGGTGACTCAGTGCATGTGAGTGTTCAAAGTGGTTATGGCCCTTGAGAAGAAGCTGTTTTTGAGTTTGTTAGTACTTGCCAGACCCTCCAGGAATTCGCGATGTTGCGATTTGCAACTTCAACGCAACTTCAGCCAATCCCCGCGAATTCAGGGCGGTGTTGCAATTTTGACCAATCACCGCAACTTTCCCGCAATTTTTACAAATTTTGACCAATTATCGGCGACGTATTGAACGCCGACCAACTTCCTTCTGTGTAGGAGACATAACTGAGATGAGGTGCACGGTGCGTTTGTGTGTGCGGCAGAGGAGGTGGGTCACGTGAGTGTGGGTGTGTGCACGTACGGAAGTGTGTGCGTGTAAAAGCGCGCGCTCACCTGTCACACAGAGGAGAGAGTCAGGGTTGGGGTGTAGCCGTATTTTTTGTTGACCGCAAACCATTCATTCATCTTTCACGTTAATCTGTTCATCCTGCTGGTTTTCATGAGTTCCATTTCATCCTGCTGCGCTGTCATAGCTGTGTGCGCTCTTTTTGTAATAAATGCACCAAACGCATATCTGGATCTCAGCGTATCTGTCACCATAGCCTCCTCTTTGCGCGTCACAAATCTGCGAGCCATAGGACCCAACCTCATGACGCACATGCCCTTCGGGCCACGCTCCGAGCCGCGCGCTCTGGGAATTGAGACACGGCTTCTAATGGCAAAGAAACATATTTGCGGCCAGCCACCTGCCCACAAAAATAACAGCAAAAGACCGCGCAAAACAGTTCCCCTCCTAGTAGTCATTTATTTTTGATGTTGGTAAGGTTGTTTTAGGACCATATCTGTGATCTCTGTGTCTTTATATTATTCTTTGTCAGTAATAACTCAGTATTCAAAATATTACTCAATCTTAATTACAAAACGCGAAAATCGCAACTATTTATCGCAACTTTCACTTCCTCCCGCAACAAAATCGCAACAAAAACCTTAAAAGCAACGCAACTTTCATCGCAACTTTTTGGAAAATCTCCCGCAAATTCAGGCATTTTAGCCCGCAACAATCACAAAAAATGCCCGCGAAATCCTGGGGGGTCTGACTTGCATTAATGCACCTGTAACGCCTTCCTGAGGGCAGCAAGTCAAAGAACTTTTATTTATGTATTCTCTATTTCAGATACAAATATTATTCGGTCCATAGTTAAAAAGAAAAAAATATACATATATATATACAAAGCACCCAAATTAGTCCATAAAGTTCATTAAAAGGTATGAAGTGTCTGGATTACGCAGATAACTTGCAATCATGTTATAACGTTCCCTCACAAAACATGCCTGGAGTTTTATTTTGCTTTTTTTTTTTTTTTGACTAATCCTGTTTACAAGATTAGTTTTACCATAAAATGTTCCCAAACATGGCCATTATAACTTGAAATGCCAAAGCAACGGTACTCTGGTGTGTTTAAAGGCAAGAACACTACAATAAATCTATACATGGTCAATATTATACAATTCTAATCTATGTTATATTGTTTTCTCATCACAAACAGACCTGGAGTTGTGATTTGTTTCATTCACACATGTTTAATACACACATCCGGCATATTTAGGCTTTTGTGTAATTTTAATGTCCACATTTAACTGTGTGTTTTTGTTTAGTTTTCGATTGTTTCCTTTTTTATCAGACAATAAAACGTTTTTATTTATTATACGCAGACTTATTTCAGGAGCTGCTTATACTGTATATCTGTGCTGTGACTCAAAAACACTGGAAAATTGTACAGGGCTGTAGCGGTTTTAAACGTAGATTTTGAAAACGAGGTGAGATTAGCACTTCCTCTTCTTGTCTCATCAACATAACACGCACTTTACACTTTACACTTTCCACGGACGCATAAACAGCCAGCGCCTCGTCCTTCTAAACTGCACCGATAAACGGGAGAAAGAGACCGGCTCAAAGCACCCGAGATGGGGTGTGGGAGGGCTTTTATGGTTTTGATGTGACGGCTAATGTCTTACCTCACAGCGAGTGCGTTTGTGTTTGTTTTGCTAATATCCGTGGAGTCGTTTACGGAGGAGATGCGGATGTGCGGGGAGTCTTCTGGATCACAGCGAAGGTTTGCGCGATCAGATCTGAGGGAGATGAACATTATAAATAGTGTCGTTCCTATACCATTTTTTGGAGGGACCGATACCTATACTTGGCTTTGGTGTACTCGCCAATACCGATACCAGTCCGATACCACATAATGGAAAGTTTGCCTAAGCAATTTTGTTAAAGTACAAGAGCAAAAAAATATAATAATATTCTAAAGGGCTATTTTTAAAGACAATTTGCATGAATAAATACATTTGAGAACTATTAGTTAAATGTATAACCGTACTGACCATAATTAGTGCTGATTTAAGCATTTTTACTTTTCTACTTTGTCAGTTTTTACCACAGCGCGGATAAAAACAACAGTGAGGCCTGGAAAAAGACGCTGATCCTCGATGCACACGGCTAATCATGCAGAATAAACCAAGTCCGAGATAGGCTGTTGTGGCTGTTGTCCGACACTCCATAGCTTCACTTATTTTACAAAGTGACGCGCTCACACCAAAGGCTAAATGAAGGCATCAAAGAGGTAACACAAATGTCTTTTCTGTTATTTTTAGTGTTTTTAAGCATCCACAGAGCGTCCACAGTCTGCGCTCTGGCCCACAGGACTACAATAAAATCTGAAGGTGAACCCAAGATGGCGTCGTGTTGTTTTCAGTGGCTTGTGCTCAGGCACTGCGTGCACATGGTAGGATCGGATTGGATTTCTCCAAATCCGATACTGTTACTTGGCGGGTGGTCTGTCCTATAATCCAAGTGCACATTTTATGATGTGAGGACTGCAGATGGAAATTAGCTTTAGCTAAATCTGGTGCAGACATCTTTTTAATGAAACTGCACACTGTCCTTAATAAACTAAACTAAACTAAACTAAACATGAAACTCGTGTAATCGGATAATAGTCAGCGACCTGGTCGGCTCCGCTACGCTATGTGGCGCTGTAGTCCAACTACTTCCGGGTGATGGCTACTCAAGAAAAACAAAACAAACTATGTGGTGGTATACAAAGATGGCGCTCGAGGAGTTTGACGGAGCAGCATTGGTGTACGTGTTGTGCATTCTTTCTTCGCAGCCATGATTTCGTCTGACTTTTCTGGCAACAATCGCTACTTATGACAACGTCAGCGCCTCCTGCCACTTCCGGGTGAAATCCTTGGTGAAAATTCCTGCACATGCGCAGTACTCCCTATACGATGCTTAGCCTGTGCACATGAATTCAATACGATCCCAATCCGTTTGCAATTGGATTACACTCGTCCATGTGCACATAGTGACTGACGCATGGGCCCGAAAATAAATTTCCGCATTAACTTCCTCAATACGGGCGAGCGCCTCCCAACGGCCGTGGAGCTTTTAGACCAATCAGAGTCTTCCAAAGCTAACTTTTAGGCGCATTGAGGATTTAAACATTTTAAAAAGTTTATGTTTTGAAAATAGAAAAGAATCCCTTCAAAATCTGTCTTTTGTGAAAGTTGTCAATGCCCTGTCAGCTGAACACGGGCAGTTTGAACACAAAAAATGCATCGCGCTCTATGGGAGAATTCTTTCTGGGCCGGTGCTCTCGGGAGCTGCAGTACCCGGAGCTGCCACTAGTCTGTCTCGAGGCGGTACAGAGGGGGAGGGGCTTATCCAGTTTTTATTATAGATCCATGCTCTGGGCGTTCGCATTAACATTAGCCGCAGACGTCAACAGCGGTTGCTCGCGTCTACGGTTCCTCATTCTGGAAAATACACAGCGGTATCGGAGCTTTTGTCGATACCAGTATCAGAACAACCCTAATTCTAAATATTCTAAACATACAGAGGATCATTCACAAACACAAGGCAAAGGCAGAAGCACGAAATGAGCTAGAGAACTCAATATGCAGACAGTGTAATGCTGAAATCCCTAAGGCTAAAATATTACACTTATTGATAAACAGTTTTAATACATATTTAAAGGGCAGCCAGTCTGACGCAGCGGTGGTGGAGCCTTAAATCTGTTTTGAGCCAATGATTTCTCCAATTACACAGCATTTCTGTTAAATCTGACCAAAACCAGTAATAATTTGAAGATCTTTTTTTTTTATTATTGGTAAAAAGCAAGCAAAAGGAATCATATCTTTAATCTTTTTAATAAATAAAATAAAATGTTTGAAAAAGTTATCACATTTTGTAACAATTAGAGCTAATGTTGACTATAGGGCTATAACTAACATTTAATAATCTCGGGTGGCCTGGGATAGGAGGCCTTGGGGTCCCTCTGGAGGAGCTGGAGGAAGTGTCTGGGGTGAGGGAAGTCTGGGTCTCTGGGTTTTCTGCATTTTGCGCTATCGTACCAGCCACAAACAAACTGGTTGTCGGTCTCCAGACCTTTAGAGCTCTGAAAGTTCTCCAGACCTTTAGAGTTCTGAAGGTCATCCAGACCTTTAGAGCTCTGAAGGTTCTCCAGACCTTTAGAGTTCTGAAGGTCCTCCAGACCTTTAGAGTTCTGAAGGTCCTCCAGACCTTTAGAGTTCTGAAGGTCCTCCAGACCTTTAGAGCTCTGAAGGTTCTCCAGACCTTTAGAGTTCTGAAGGTTCTCCAGACCTTTAGAGCTCTGAAGGTCCTCCAGACCTTTAGAGCTCTGAAGGTCATCCAGACCTTTAGAGTTCTGAAGGTCATCCAGACCTTTAGAGCTCTGAAGGTCCTCCAGACCTTTAGAGCTCTGAAGGTCATCCAGACCTTTAGAGCTCTGAAGGTCCTCCAGACCTTTAGAGCTCTGAAGGTTCTCCAGACCTTTAGAGCTCTGAAGGTCTTGTGCTGTATCAGGGCTTGGGGAGAAGACCAGGTCGTTGACAATATCAGGATCGTTTACAGCAGCAGAATCGACAAATCGCCACTGTCACTGAACAAACTTGAATCCATCTCATACGAATCTTTTCGCCCAATTAATTTGAGTTTGTTCATATAACGCTCCTTTTCTTTGGCATCCAACGTTTTGGATTCCGATGTAGAAGTTTATCACGAAATTTTGAGTTTTTCTACATGGTTTACTTTGAGTGAGCGATATCTCCAACATGGCCGCACATCCGGGTCATGGTCGGATTTTTCGAGTCCCTGAAAACGTTCTATTGTTCATTACATGACTGGGGGATGACTGTGGCTCAGTCGGTAGAGTGTTTGCCCACTGATCTGAAGGTTGGTGGTTCGAATTCCGATCTCAACATTTGCTGGTTCCTCGATGTAAAGCGCTTTGAGTGCCTTGATGGTGGTTTATAAAAATATGACCATTTGCCAGATGAAACACTAATTTTTGTAGGCCAACATTTACTTGTTCTTTGTACTGTAGAAACTTTTTTTTTTCCTTATTATTATAATATTTGTGGCATAGAGGGTTGAATTATGAACTTCTATCACTCATTATCGATACAAACTAATTAAAGTTGTGCTTTTGTCTGGTATAGTTATTATCTATGACACCCGTGGATCATTATATTATCATTTCCATATTTTAAATCACAATATTCATCTAAAACAACTGAATAAAAGAGACCCCTGGCTTGCGTTAGAAAACAATAGCGCCCAGTGGGAGCTGATGTCGCTGTAAATGTGATTAGAACAAAAGAATTAGAATAAAAGAACAAAATTAGAAGCTATCCGCATGCGCTGGATATCTGCATCACGCCGGGGAGCATCAGATGAAGTAAGTCGAGCGGTGAAAGCTGGGGTAGATCGGCAAAATGGCATCTTGAAAAATAAGACTGCTCAGACATGCATGAATCACTCCAATACAAGGGTAAAGGAGAAGGGAATAAATAACGTAAAAAAGCTTTGAAAAGTCCATTTTGCAGAACAGGTCGGCTTTAAGTCAGTGTTGCCAACTTAGCGACTTTGTCGCTATTTTTAGCTACTTTTTGGACCCCCCTAGCGAGAAAATTAGACAAAAGCGACTAGCGACAAATCTAGCGACTTTTTCTGGTGATCAGAGGCTCCAAGATCGCGGGAGGGGGAAAAATAATTGCGCCGTTTTCTCTCTTTCCCCGTTCAGAGAAAGAGACAGAGAGAAAGAGACAGAGAGAAAGAGACAGAGAGAAAGAGACAGAGAGGGGCAGTGGAAGAGACACACACCAGTCTCTCCTCTGCTCCCTCCCATCTCGTCAGATCGCCTCGGAGTCTGGTCATTCCTCTCTCTGTTTCTGTCATTCAGTTTCTCTCGTCACGTGCATATCCCTCATTCTTTAGAGCATTTCTTTTTTCTCCTCTTGTATTCAATCGCAATGCCACAACCAAAAGTGTATACACAAAAGTACAGACGGGAGTGGGAAAAAGCTAGTTGTACAGCACAGAAAAGTTTTAAAAAGCTAGTTCTTTAGCACCAAAAAAATAAAAATAAAAAGCTATAGTTTGCCCACTATAGCACAAAAAAATAAAAAAAATAAAAAGCTTTAGTTAAACTACAGCACAAAAAAAAACCACACAAAATAAAAAAGCAAGCTATAGATAAATATAAATAAATATAAAATATCTAAGATAAATATAAAATATCTAAAAAAAAAAAAAATAAATAAAAAAATAAATAAAAAACAAACAAGTATATGTAATAACAACACCAATAAAAGGTTAGTGTCACGGGGTAAGGAAGGTTAGGATGTGCCCCGCTCTCACGTTTGGATTGGACCGCTCGCTCGTCTAGCTACTTTTAGCTACTTCTGGGCGGGCCAATAGCTACTTCCGATGCTGGGGAGTTGGCAACACTGCTTTAAGTGTCGCATTCCGTTATTGCAGCTCATGTTTTCTAACAATATTGCACGTTTAGAATTCTGTTTTGTGGACAATTCTGCTTTTATGGTTTAGTTTCAGTTGTATTGTTTATCGTGTATCCCGCTTCAGAGTTTATTAACATGACACACCTACACAAAGCATCTCCAGAGCAGTGTGAGCCAAGCGCCGCTAAAGCCATCGCGCTAACGTCTGCTATAATGTGTGATAAAGAGAATATGCAGAGGTCATGGCAGCGCGCTGAAATATGGGAGCTATAGGCTTTATGTCTGAGAACAGATGGAAAATGATGAGGTGATGATGAGGAGAGAGCAAGAGCAGCTTTATACATCGAGCCCAAAGAGTTGAACCAAAATGAAACTGACAGAACTCTTTAGACTTTGAACCCAATCCACATTTAAAAGGAGTGACGTCACCCTGTATCTTATTTTTACTGTCTTAAAAACATGAAAACAGAATCGTGTAAAGAGTTTGCAGCGGTCCAAAGTTATTCCTCACTTACCTTATGCATGCGGAGAGTTGTTGTCAAGGTAGAGGTCAAGGTATTTGATTTTTTTTTTTATGCATAACTAGGTGTTGAGCCCATTTCCTAATAATATCGAGAATAATTACTGCAGTAAATTTGACTTGGTAAAACATATCTGGGTCCAGAGCTTTAATCATCTCTTTGAAGCTCCTTTCTCAACAGGACTAAGTGGTTCCATGTCTAAATGGACAGTAATAGTCTGAGTCGCTACAACTTTAGCCTGACGACATTTACAGAATGTTTGTTTGATCAGCGTCAGATTTTTTTAAGCTGAAGTTCTTCCACACAACTGACACGGCTCCTCTTTTCAGTATAAGTTCCTCTGTTTCTAACAACAACGTCCATGTTGTTCACCGCGAAACACACACTGCAGCCGTGTCCCAATTCGAGGGTTATTAATAATAATAATAATAATTCATTGCATTTATATAGCGCCTTTCATGACACCCAAAGCGCTTTACAGTTCATTGTTCATTCACTCCACACTTGGTGGTGGTAAGCTACTTTCTGTAGCCACAGCTGCCCTGGGGCAGACTGACGGAAGCGAGGCTGCCAATCTGCACCATCGGCCCCTCCGACCACCTCCAACACTCACGCACAGACTCTTCGCACACACTTTCATACTAGGCAATGTGGGTAAAGTGTCTTGCCTAAGGACACAATGACACAATTTTGTGCGACTGGCGCCCCCCTGTGGCACCTGGAATTCCCAGCGGTCTCCCATCCAAGTACTAACCAGACCCTGCCTTGCTTAGCTTCTGAGATCTGACGGGATCAGGCTTTGATCCGTGTGCGTAATTTGCGTGGTGCGTGTTGTTAGCATTAGCGTTAGCAGCATGTCTGGGCGCTGCGAGCGGCTCCGTGGACTTTTGTAGCCTTTGAAGCCGCCGAAAAAGCGGCCGAAAAAGCAGCGGAGACTGTAGCCCTCGAACTGGGACACAGCTTACTCTTCCACCGCTCTCATGCCACTGCAAAACAGTTCCCTGACATGACGTTCCGCCGCGACGTTCTGCCGCTCTGTGTTCCCGACATTTTGTACGCACACACTCACCGGTTTTACGGTAAATGAAAAATTCATAACATTAAAAAAAAACAACACCGATATTCAGTATGAACCGGTATACCGCCCAGCCCTATGTCAAGGTAAAGCTAAGACTACGAGCATGTGAACACGAACTTCCTGAGTATTGGACAATAAAACTCTTCATAATTAGAAGCAGTGGATTTATTTTGACCTCAAGAGCTGCTTATACATTATATCTGTTCTGGGGTAAGACACAAACCCTGCATTTAGACTGAGCTCTTCTCTCAAACGGAAAACACTGTTAACTTAAAAACTACATAAGTGATTCATCCGGATTTCGGCCAGAGAGTCCAGTTTTAGAGCTTTCTGTCCGGACCTGTGTTATGCATCCTCATTTTTGACATTTTGTCCTCATTTTGGACTCTTGGCTGCCGCGCCACGGCTGCCACGCTGCGGTGCTGCGATAGCAACATTTGAAACTGTCTGCTGTGGAACAAAAACAAATGCCAAAAAGGAAGACATCCTTCAAACACGCTGGGTGCTCTGAGCATTGTTTTTCCGGCAAGAGCCCCAGAGGAGAATACAGTTCCTTCTGTAAACTCTGCCGTATTGACACTGATGTGCGTAACCGAGGTAAAGGCGCATTAGAGCGACACAGAACGCCACAGGGAGAATGCTCGCACTGCTGCACACTCTTCTTTAACGTCTTTTTTGCCCCCACCAACAAACAACACAACAGATGACTAAATTTGTATAAAGATAATAATATTTTAGTTATAATAATAGTGATAAGTGGTTGTATAGGGCTGTTTTTACCCATTTAGCCCCTGGTTCCAGTAGTGTCCTCACTTTTGGGCTTAAGAGTCATGCCGGTGGTCACCCTAATGACAACTCAAACCCAAGAATGTTTTTGAGGAGCTAACAACTTTATAACATGGCTTAATAATAATAATAATCTTTAATTAAAGCTCACAAGAGTCAATTGTGCGCAATACATGACCTTTAAAATGTCACTAACGCTTGTTTTTCAAAGCAGGACAGAAAATTGAACAGAAAACAACAGTACAAGGCCAGACTAAACCAGTATTTTAAACTAACAATCAGATGGAGAAAAAAAATGAATAAATCTTGGCTGCAATCTGGCAAAATTACAATCACATTTTCTCAGTATTCTTCATCAGAACTGCCAGACTCGTATTTTTCAATTTAATGCTTTGGGAACACTGCTTTTTAGTGTCTTTTTTAAAGCTGTGGTAACATAATTTATTCCCAATTTCCCAGAAGTAGAGCATAAATATGTATGCTAACGCCGGTAACTCCGCTAACGCCGTATAAGCAGTCATTTAGCCTGACATGATGAATCTCTCCGGTACGGCCCTCGCACGCCTTAACAAATCGTCCCGGAGTTTGGAGTTAGTTAGGAGAAACAAGAGGGGGGAATTGAATTGGCGTGACACCAGCAGGGGAATCTAATAAGTGAGACACCAGTGGGGCTTGTTTAATGATTTCTGCGCGCGCCGGTTTCAATTAGGATCCCGGCTGCTCTCTGCTGGGGCTGTTTCACTTTGAGTCTATACTGGGGCTCTAATCTATTTGATTTGGGGGCCCGGTGTAAAGGTGGTTAAGACAGACCGCAGGTGGTCCCAGGCGAGCGGCGAGAGGAGAAGGAGTCACTTACAGCTCTGGAAAAAAAACACCAGAGAGACCACTGCATTTTTTGTGTGTGTGAAATCAGCATCTCTACATGTATTACAGCCATTCCATTCCAGCGTCTGTTGAATTCCAACACAAACACAAAGCTGAGCTACTTCAGTTCACCAGGAGCACCAGGAGTGGAATAAATGTGAAAGACTTGTGAAGAGCATGCCAAGACGCATGAAAGCTGTGATTAAAAATAAGGCTAATTGCACCAAATATTGATTTCTGAACTCTTCTTAAGTGTAAACATTAGTATTATGTTGCTTTAAAATGAATTTGATCTTGTTTCTTTGCATTGTTTGAGCTCTGAAAACATGCATCTTTTTTGTTATTTTGACCATTTGTCATTTTCTGCAAATAAATGCTCTAATTTAATCTGGCCCTCAGCTGAATTTCTATTAAAATATTTTAATCATATTTAAATTTTCTATTAAAGGTCCCATGGCATGAAATTTTCACTTTCTGAGGTTTTTGAACGTTAATGTGAGCTCCCCTACCCTGTTTAGGTGCCCCCCCCCATGGCTAAAAGTTGCGAAATATCTAAACTGAGCCTTTGCGGTCCTTTTCTGCGTTAGAAAAAAACACAGCTCAAACGGGCGATTCTCAACAAGGCACCTTATCGACGTCAGATCGAAAAATGCAGTTCCACCCCACTGTCTGTGTCTACTCAGCGTCTCTGTAAATCACGCCCAGAGAGTTTGGACTGCGAATGCGCTAGGCAATGCGAAATGCGTTTTTTTATTTTCCTGGAGGCACGTCCGAGTGTTTCTAGGCTCTGAAGTCCTTTATCTGAGCCTCTGGACCTTTGAACAGCAGTGGTTTAATTTTATTTTATGTGGAAATGTGTTTATTTTTCAATGGAACGCTTCTCATCTCTTCTCCCCGCAAAAACGCGGAAATGGATCAGAGAGCGCACAGCTGAGAGCTGAGAGTTTGGCCACGCCCCCACCCTCTACTATAGGCCATCTCTTTTCTCCTCATTTGCATTCAAGCAACAACGCCCATAATGGAGTGTTCAGAGAGAGAAAAATTACTCTTTCTCATCTTATCTCTGTTTCTCATGCACTGAGTGTTGATTTTGAAGAAGGATTCATTTACAGTATTAGGGAACCATTAAGGAGCCATATAAAAGCATCAAGAAGTACAATGTCATGGGATCTTTAAAATATTAGTAATTTTCCAAGCAGTTTAGCATATCAGCGTCTCCAGTGCCTCTGTGCGTGGCCCCTCCCACCAGAGCAGCACAAATGAAGACTCGCCTCTTTCCAAACACTCTTAAAGGACCATCGTTTTGACTGTTGACCGCGACACCCTCATCAACAAAATGTCAAAAATTAGAAAAGTGGACACCGAGTGCAGGATTTTACAAAAAAAATTTACTAACTTTTATTTGTTCACAAAGGTGAATGGGAAACCTGTACGCTGGTGTTGAAATTGCATTTTTCTGAAAGTTTCAGGTTGTTCATGATATTGTAATATTTTGTAAAAACAAAGAGTTCATCAAATAAAAAAGAGTTCTGTCATAGATTTGCATTTCTATGCACAAATATTTAGACTTATTGCTATTTTTGGGGTATATATGCCATGAGTTTTCTGATCCGGCCCCTTTAGGATCAAAGTAGGTTGGATACGGCCCCCGGACCAAAATGAGTTTGACACCCCTGATCTAAATGATAATATTTTTATTTGAAATTTGGGGGAAATGTTGTCAGTAGTTTATAGACTCAAACAAAAATGTTCCTTTTGCCCAAACACAAACCTATAAGTAGTAAAATCATCAAATCTAGAGCTGTATAAGACCATGTGGTAGTTAAAGAAAGTACTAAGTTAATATTGAAAATCTCATTCTATTGTCTAAATAAAGAGTGTTTTTATGATTATTGTGGTATCAGAATTGGTGTCAAGTCTTTTCCTTAGTTTGAAATTGTATCGTGTCAACACTAGTACATTGTATTTGTTATATAAAGTTTGTATAATAATAATAATACTTCCTCTGCATTACTGCGTGTTAATAATACTAGATTAGCTGTCCGTTCTGTCCACTCAAGGCTAATCTACTGTAATCTGTCCCCGTCTTCACTTGCATCAGTTCTGCCCCATTTGTCTGGCTGGCTGCCCCTCTCCACCTCTCTCCTCATCTCCTTCTTTTCCTTCTTTTCCTCTACCCTGCTTCTCTCCATCACCCCCGTTCCTCTCCTCTTACCCCTGCCCCGATCTGTCACTTCACGTCTCCGTCTCCGTCTCCGTACACGAACCATGTCCTCGAGATACGCCGGGGCTGGTGGTCAGGGGATGGTGGTAAGCGCTGGCTGCAGGGGTGGATGGGCGGAGAGGAGGATGGGTGGAGGGGTAGATGAGAAAAGAAAAAGTATTTTTAAGTATTCTTTTCTTTTAGGTTACAATACTGTAGACTGTATAATGTAAACAAGAAAGCCATGACTAATCCTATTCCATGGAGAAAGTATATCATTTTAGAAGGTGACAGAGTGAGGGACTATTCGTACTTTGCAGCTGATGTCAATATTCCCGGAGGTTGTGACGCTAACTGTGGGCACTGCTCTGTCTGAAGCTCTGTCACTCGACTTTAATCCGAGCTTCATTTGAACCCAATCTGACCGGAAAGAACTGACTTAACCGGAACTGCACAGATGAGCTGATTTGTGCGCGTAAACAAGTTCCACTCACATAAAACTACAGTCACAAGTAGGGATGCACCGATGTGAAAAATGTTAGCCGATACCGATATCCGATATCCGATATTAATGTTGCTGTTGTTATGGCCGATAACCGATATTAACCGATACCTTTCTTTTTTTTTTTCTGAGATAACATTTTATACAGACTGAAAATCATGCAAAATGAATTTTTGAATGTCTTTTATTTTCAAAACGTGTTTTGACTCCATAAAGCTTAACTTATTTTATTCACAAAACCCATGTGAGAAAGTTTAGATTAAAAAAAAAAAACATAAGGATGATAAATCACCATGTGCTGTCCTCACGACACGTGACTATGTGAGGCTAGACAGCCAGCGAACTAATAAAGAAAAACTCCTTACACAAGGCGTACTTTTCTTGTTTTATGGAGGTGTCTTATGTAGTTCATAGTAGTTCATAGTTTGCTTTATTGTTGAAAACAATCATGTACATGTACATAGAGTGAATTCGAAATTTCGTTTCCCCACTAACCAGGCAGGACAGTGATAGAGTGGGCTAGGGGAGGGGCCGCTGCACTTGCGCGCGCCGCCGACTGGGAGATGCAGAGTGGAATAGATGCAATACATACAATCAGTGACAATTTAACAACATGTAATGACAGAAAAACAATTGGAGATATAACATGTGGTGATCTTTTTCGTTGGTAACAGAAGGAAGGGTGTGGGGGATCAGATTGGAAATCAATTAAATTGATTGAACCGAGAGCAGAGATCAGACTTTAACTAAAGACATTTTCTACTCATTCATTTCTAGTGTCAGTGTCAGTGATAGTGTGTGCCATGTTTATGTAGAGTCCAGATAACAAACCACATTCTGTGGCCTTGGAAGTGTTCATGCAGGGAGGCGAAGTCAAAACACACAGAAAACCATTGGAGCCAGATTTTCACAGGAGAGACATAATTATCCAGAGGGATTAATTAATTTAGCATTGATGAAATACATTTTTAGAGACCCAGGTAAACATATTTATGTAGTAACTGAATCATAGAACAAAGAAGGCACATTATTAATTTCGTAGTACATGTGATGAACAAAATACGAGCAGCTAGCTTAAACAGTTAGCTCCGTGAAACCACAAGTTCAGGTCTTGTTCAAATGCATTATATACACAGGGCTCTCAAGTCTCACGCATTGAGAGTGTGACACACGCAATTCGATGTGTTCACACGCTCACACGTCACTCATGGTATTTCTCACGCACAGTGCTTCTGTGCCCAGAAAATCGGTTAGATAATGCAGGCACCGCATGTTTTCAGCCGCTCCTCGGGAAAAATTGTTCACTCGCGCACAAGCTACCTAGCATTAGCCAACAGTTTTCCAGTTTGTCTCATCTTTTTTGTTGAAAAACAAACTCCTAAACAGGACCATGAATGCTCCGACTGATCACAGGCTCCTGAAAATGCAAAGTTTAAATCCATTTTGTATTTTAGACTTTATAAAGACATTTTTGTAGCGGTGAACATTCTTCCTCCAACATTTACAGTACATACCCCCCATCCAAAATACCATAATATTAATAAATAACAAACTGAGGTATTAAATAATATCTTATGCAAACATACAGCTCTGGAAAAAAATAAGAGACCACTGTTTTTCTGATTTTACTACTTCTACGTATGTGTTTGGGCAAAAGGAACATTTTTGTTTGAGTCTATAAACTACTGACAACATTTCCCCCAAATTCCAAATAAAAATATTATAATATAATATTATAAGAGGGAGGGGGTCTAACCCTAACCCTACCTTGGTCTTGGTTTAGACCTGGTTTAGTCCTGGTTTAGTCCTGGTTTAGTCCTGGTTTAGTCCTGGTTTAGTCTTAGTTTAGTCCTGGTTTAGACCTGGTTTACACCTGGTTTAGTCCTGGTTTAGACCTGGTTTAGTCCTGGTTTAGTCCTGGTTTAGTCTAAGTTTAGATCTGGTTTAGTCTTGGTTTAGTCCTTGTTTAGTCCTGGTTTAGTCCTGGTTTAGACCTGGTTTAGTCTTGGTTTAGACCTGGTTTAGACCTGGTTTAGTCCTGGTTTAGTCCTGGTTTAGTCCTGGTTTAGACCTGGTTTAGTCTTGGTTTAGACCTGGTTTAGTCCTGGTTTAGTCTTGGATTAGTCCTGGTTTACACCTGATTTAGTCTTGGTTTAGTCCTGGTTTAGACCTGGTTTAGGCCTGGTTTAGTCCTGGTTTAGTCCTGGTTTAGACCTGTTTTAGACCTGGTTTAGTCTTGGTTTAGTCCTGGTTTAGTCCTGGTTTAGACCTGGTTTAGTCCTGGTTTAGTCCTGCTTTAGACCTGGTTTAGTCCTGGTTTAGTCCTGCTTTAGAACTGGTTTAGTCTTGGTTTAGTCCTGGTTTAGTCCTGGTTTAGACCTGGTTTAGTCCCGGTTTAGTCCTGCTTTAGACCTGGTTTAGTCTTGGTTTAGTCCTGGTTTAGACCTGGTTTAGTCCTGGTTTAGTCCTGGTTTAGTCCTGGTTTAGACCTGGTTTAGTCTTGGTTTAGTCCTGGTTTAGACCTGGTTTAGTCGTGGTTTAGACCTGGTTTAGACCTGGTTTAGACCTGGTTTAGTCCTGGTTTAGTCGTGGTTTAGACCTGGTTTAGACCTGGTTTAGACCTGGTTTAGACCTGGTTTAGTCGTGGTTTAGACCTGGTTTAGTCTTGGTTTAGTCCTGGTTTAGACCTGGTTTAGTCGTGGTTTAGACCTGGTTTAGACCTGGTTTAGACCTGGTTTAGTCGTGGTTTAGACCTGGTTTAGACCTGCTTTAGACCTGGTTTAGACCTGGTTTAGACCTGGTTTAGACCTGGTTTCGTCCTGGTTTAGACCTGGTTTAGATTAAACCAATGAAAGCATTGTTCTTGGGTGACTTTATTCCACTCCTGGTGCAAGAACTGAAGTAGCTCAGCTTTGTGTTTGTGTTGGAATTCAACAGACGCTGGAATGGAATGGCTGTAACACATGTAGAGATGCTGATTTCAGAGAACAAAATGCAGTGGTCTCTTATTTTTTCCAGAACTGTATATTGTAAAATATAATAAGTAGACCTTGAAAAAATCTAGGAAACCGATTGCCTTGAAAAATCAGCCTAAAGTGGACTGTGAATCTAAAGATGAGTTTACACGTAATTCCTCAGTGCTGTGTGCAGTAAACTCTTTCATCTAACTAGGCACAGCAAGTGAAGTGTGCTTTAGTTTTCATCCCCAGAACTCATGTTGTGAAGCTGTGCCAACTAATCAGTTCCTCAAATCTGAAATATGTTGTAACCTAATCTAAAATCTGAAATGTAGTCATTTCATCTTACTTGGTAAAACTGTGGAAACCGATAACCTTGAACTGAGCAAGTAAATGTTATTTATATACACGAGTTAGAGTAAAAACAGGTTCTATTCTACAATAATGCCATTTACAGCTGCATCAGGTACACGAGGATTTGAATATTTATTAGACTTTGAAAAAAACAACAAACATAGCTAAATCACAGCTTAAGTCCAAAACAGATTGTGATGTGTAAAAATAAAATAATATAGTTTGGTCATTCCGTGTGAACTCAACCAAGGCAAAGAAATGCTGAAAGAAACAAAACATGTGAACAGGTGTAATCTAGAAAAGAGTGAGAGAACTGAGGGAGTGTATAGAGACTGAAAGAACTGAGGGAGTGTATAAATCTATTACAGAAGTCTTTTTTATTTGATGTCTATCATTTACACAGTATTATAATATTATGAACAACCTGAAACTTTAAGAAAAATGCAGTTTCTCATACAGGTTTCCCATTCACCTCTGTGAACAAATAGAAATGAGTAAATTTTTCTTGGAAAATCCTGCACTCGGCGTCCACTTTTCTCATTTTTGACATTTTGCTGATGAGGGTGTCACGGTCAACAGTCAAAACGATGGTCCTTTAAGAGCGTTTGGAAAGAGGCGAGTCTTCATTTGTGCCGCTCTGGTGGGAGGGGCCACGCACAGGCGCTGGAGACGCTGCTATGCTAAACGGCGCAGAAAAGAGGTGCAGAAAATTACCAATATTTTAATAGAAAATTCAAATATAATTTAAATATTTTAACAGAAAATCAGCCGATGGCCAGATTAAAGGTCTTGGAGGGCCGGATCTGGCCCCCGGGCCGCATGTTTAACACCCCTGGTATAGAGACTGAAAGAACAGGAAGTGTATAGAGACTGAACAGAGGGAGTGTATAGAGATGCCCTGGGATTATTCCGGAATGAATGGCAGCTGTAGGAAAAACAGGGAGGAAGCAAAAGGAAGACCGGAACAGACTGGGAATTGGAGCTGGATTCTTGGCAACAATACGTCACTGTTGAAGTTACTCGTTGACCTTAGTCTAATTAACAAATAATTTGCATTTTTTTGCCCTGAAAGTAACTGTTACTCTACCCCAGATCCACAAATTCGTAGCTGTGAGTGAAATAAGCGAGCTGAATACAAGTTCACCCTCGTGTTAGAGTTTCACAGTGTATAGATTCTTTACATTTCTCAAAAAAAAAAATCAGTTTTTCCTAACACTAGGTCAGGGTTATCTGGTGGTTAAAATGGTTCAGTCATGGTTTAGTCCTGGTTCAGTTCTGTTATAGTCCTGGTTCACTTCTGTTATAGTCCTGGTTTAGTCCTGGTTCAGTTCTGTTATAGTCCTGGTTCAGTTCTGTTATAGTCCTGGTTCGGTCATGTTACAGTCCTTGTTTAGTCCTGGTTTGGTCCTGGTTAAGTCCTGGTTCAGTCATGGTTTAGTCCTGGTTCAGTTCTGTTATAGTCCTGGTTCAGTCATGTTACAGTCCTTGTTTAGTCCTGGTTTGGTCCTGGTTCAGTCCTGGTTCAGTCATGGTTTAGTCCTGGTTCACTTCTGTTATAGTCCTGGTTCAGTTCTGTTATAGTCCTGGTTTGGTCCTTGTTCAGTCCTGGTTCAGTCATGGTTTAGTCCTGGTTCAGTTCTGTTATAATCCTGGTTCGGTCATGTTACAGTCCTTGTTTAGTCCTGGTTTGGTCCTTGTTCAGTCCTGGTTCAGTCCTGGTTTAGTCCTGGTTCAGTTCTGTTATAGTCCTGGTTCGGTCATGTTACAGTCCTTGTTTAGTCCTGGTTTGGTCCTTGTTCAGTCCTGGTTCAGTCATGGTTTAGTCCTGGTTCAGTTCTGTTATAGTCCTGGTTTGGTCCTTGTTCAGTCCTGGTTCAGTCATGGTTTAGTCCTGGTTCAGTTCTGTTATAGTCCTGGTTCGGTCATGTTACAGTCCTTGTTTAGTCCTGGTTTGGTCCTGGTTCAGTCCTGGTTCAGTCATGGTTTAGTCCTGGTTCAGTTCTCTTATAGTCCTAGTTTAGTCCTGGTTCAATCATGATTTAGTTCTGGTTCAGTCCAGTTATTGTCCTGGTTTATGAGGTTGCATTTGCGCTTGGATGTAGATAGACTCGGTTTGGTTTGGTTTAGTCCTGGTTTAGTCCTGGTTTAGTCTTGTTTTGGTACTGGTTTAGTCCTGGTTTAGTCCTGGTTTAACCCTTGTGTTAGATTTTTCAGTGTATACATTCTTTACATTTCTCAAAAAAAAAAAAAAAAGTCTGTTTTTCTTTGTCGTCGGTGTTATTTGGTGGTTAAAATGGCGCTATAATTCCCATTGCCCCCGGTGACGGTGAGGGCTACGTTGACGTTCAGGGAGTGTGTCAGAGAGCGATAAAAGTGCTGACGCTGCCGGCTCTGCTCTCTCTCTTTCCTCTCTCGTCTTTCTCTCTCTCTCGTTGGTTGTGAATGACTTCGCTGGAGTTTAGAGTCAGAACATCACAAAAGCAGCTATTAAATGTTGTCAAAAGCGTTTGCTCCTCTTCCCCCTCTGTTACCTCTCTCTCTCTCGCTCTCTTTCTTCTTTCAATCTCTCTCTCTCTCTCTCCCCGCTCTCTGTCTTTCTTTCTCTCAGAAGATAACAAAAACAGATTTAAATGTTGTTCTCTCCCTCTCTTACCCCCTCTACCTAAACGTCTCCACTCTCGATCTCTCTATCTCCTCAAACGTGACGGAAACAGAAACACTTGTAAAATGTCGTCCAAAGCACCCTCTCTCTTTCTTCTTTCTCTCCCCCCTCTTTCTCCTCCCGTTCTCCCTCTTTCTCATCTCTGTTTTTCCCTCTCACATTCCCCCTCTCTCTCTGTCTCCCTGTCTCTCTCTCCCTCTTCTCTCTTATTCCATCTATCTCTCTTCTCTCTCCCTCTTGAGTCCTGGTTTGATCCTGGTTCAGTCCTGGTTTGGTCTTGGTTTAGTCCTGGTTTGGTCTTGGTTTAGTCCTTGTTCAGTCCTGGTTCAGTCCTGGTTTGATCCTGGTTTAGTCCTGGTTTGGTCTTGGTTTAGTCCTTGTTCAGTCCTGGTTCAGTCCTGGTTTGATCCTGGTTTAGTCCTGGTTTAGTCCTGGTTCAGTCCTGGTTTGATCCTTGTTTAGTCCTGGTTTGGTCCTGGTTTAGTCCTTGTTGAGTTCTGGTTTGGTCCTGGTTTAGTCCTTGATGAGTTCTGGTTTGGTCCTGGTTTAGTCCTTGTTGAGTCCTGGTTTGGTCCTGGTTTAGTCCTTGTTCAGTCCTGGTTTGGTCCTGGTTTAGTCCTTGTTGAGTCCTGGTTTGGTCCTGGTTTAGTCCTTGTTCAGTCCTGGTTTAGTCCTGGTTTAGTCCTTGTTCAGTCCTGGTTTAGTCCTTGTTCAGTCCTGGTTTGGTCCTGGTTTAGTCCTTGTTCAGTCCTGGTTTAGTCCTTGTTCAGTCCTGGTTTGGTCCTGGTTTAGTCCTTGATGAGTTCTGGTTTGGTCCTGGTTTAATCCTTGATGAGTTCTGGTTTGGTCCTGGTTTAGTCCTTCTTTAGTCTGTGTTGAGTCCTGGTTCAGTCCTGGTTTGATCCTGGTTTAGTCCTTGTTGAGTCCTGGTTCAGTCCTGGTTTGATCCTGGTTTAGTCCTTGTTGAGTCCTGGTTCAGTCCTGGTTTGGTCCTGGTTTAGTCCTTGTCCAGTCCTGGTTTAGTCCTTGTTGAGTCCTGGTTCAGTCCTGGTTTGGTCCTGGTTTAGTCCTTGTCCAGTCCTGGTTTAGTCCTTGTTGAGTCCTGGTTCAGTCCTGGTTTGGTCCTGGTTTAGTCCTTGTTCAGTCCTGGTTCAGACCTGGTTTGATCCTGGTTCAGTCCTGGTTTGGTCTTGGTTTAGTCCTTGTTGAGTCCTGGTTCAGTCCTGGTTTAGTCCTGGTTTAGTCCTTGTCCAGTCCTGGTTTAGTCCTTGTTGAGTCCTGGTTCAGTCCTGGTTCAGTCCTGGTTCAGTCCTGGTTTGGTCCTCACATTCACAGATCTGAACCCAGAGACCTTCTTGGTGCTTAGAGTTCTGCCTCAGCAGCTGTTATCCTTTACTCTGAATTATGATTTGTAATATTGAAAAACATTTGGGACATTTTGGTATTTTTTTGCATCTCCTGGTTCCTTTTTGTGAATACTTGTGTGTGATTAGTTCATCTGGACACATCTGCGGCTCTCGGATCTCTGCTCCTCTCTCACAGTCTGCTTTCAAACATGGCAACGGTCAAAAAACTAATCACACTTTCTTCATGAGTTCACACACGAGTTCATGTGTAATACAAAACAGAAATTATTATTCATTTTTTGGTTTAGTCCTGGTTTAGCCCTGGTTCAGTCCTGGTGTAGTCCTGGTTTTGTCCTGGTTTACCCCTGGTTTGGTCCTGTTTTAGTCCTGCTTTGGTGCTGATTTAGCCCTGGTTTAGTCTTGGTGTAGTCCTGATTTAGTCCTGGTCTAGTCCTGGTCTAGTCCTGGTTTAGTCCTGGTTTAGTTCAGGTATAGCTCTGGTTTAGCCCTGGTTTAGTTCAGGTATAGTCCTGGTTTAGATCAGGTATAGTCCTGATTTAGTCCTGGTTTAGATCAGGCATAGCCCTGGTTTAGCCCTGGTTTAGTTTAGATATAGTCCTGATTTAGTTCAGGTATAGTCCTGGTCTAGTCCTGGTTTAGTCCTGGTTTAGCCCTGGTTTAGTCCTGGTTTAGCCCTGGTTTAGTTCAGGTGTAGTCCTGGTTTAGTCCTGGTTTAGTCCTGGTCTAGTCCTGGTTTAGCCCTGGTTTAGTTCAGGTGTAGTCCTGGTTTAGTCCTGGTTTAGTCCTGGTCTAGTCCTGGTTTAGTCCTGGTGTAGATCAGGTATAGCCCTGGTTTAGCCCTGGTTTATTTCAGGTATAGTCCGGGTTTAGTTCAGGTACAGTCCTGGTTTAGTCCTGGTTTAGATCGGGTATAGTCCTGGTTTAGTCCTGGTTTAGCCCTGGTTTATTTCAGGTATAGTCCGGGTTTAGTTCAGGTACAGTCCTGGTTTAGTTCAAGTATAGCTCTGGTTTCGTCCTGGTTTAGTTCAGGTACAGTCCTGGTTTAGTCCTGGTTTAGGGTTGGTTTAGTTCAGGTACAGTCCTGGTTTAGTCCTGGTTTAGGGTTGGTATAGTTCAGGTACAGTCCTGGTTTAGTCCTAGTTTAGATCGGGTATAGTCCTGGTTTAGTCCTGGTTTAGCCCTGGTTTAGTTCAGATAATGTCAAGGCTTTACATCAAGGAACCACTCACCCATTCACACACTCATACACACTGGAGGCAAGGTGGAGTGTCTTGCCCAAGGACACAACAGCAGCAGCAGCATTCATCCGCAGTCCTGTAGTAAACTAGATTTGTACCTGATTTTCCATACTTTTGACATCCCTACCAGAGTCGCAGTCAGTCTTTCCAAAGCTAAATTTAAACTTGCAGAACCACGCTGAAGAATTGTCATTTTGGTGTTTCGAAATTCGAAAATTCAGTGTCACTTAAACTCACTCTATTTTTACTGCCAGTGTGAATTATGGGAAGCTTACAATGACGCACAACAAATGTGACAAATGACGCACAAAAAAAGTGACAATTGTCGTATTTTCCCTTTAATTATTTCAGTTTTGCGTTTTGTAGCAGTCTGATACTCGGGGACACTGTGGGACTTTTCTGGTGGAGTTTACGTCACTGTGTTGATTTGCCTGAAATGTTCCACAGTATGGCATTAAACAGGGTCGCCTCTTCACAGATCTGACTTGCATGGGGGGGCGTTACCTGCCTGTTTCCATGGAGATAGATAAGTTAAATCTACAGCACCTGATTTTTGGCCCAAAGTTCTTCCTTACTTACTTTATGAATTCAGAGCGTCCTATTTTTTTTTTTTAAGAGCTTTTCACAACTTTCAGACACCAGAGCCGACTTTTCCCGTTGCGGTAATGCTGACAACAACAACAACTAGCATGCTAATAGCGTTCCAACATAACTTACTGGTTCTCGGCCGATGAAAAAGGATTTATATTTAGATGTAGACACCACGGCGCGTCTCAAGTGGACTTTAAGAGCTGTTCATGCAATACAAGACACATAATGTACAGCATCTTCAATGTTTTTCTGTTCATTTTACAAAAGTACTTTAAGTTTTTACTTTTACTTATAGCAAAAACAAGAACATTTCTAGCTTAATTTCCGGTTAAAGCTCCTATGGGAACAATTTTTGTGTTGATTTTTTAATTGAGTTTTCTGCATTTGTCAGTTTCCGTCCTCTGAAACGAGTGTCCTGGAGACCCATCCATTCATTTTCTTGGAGTCGCGGGGGCAACACCTCCCGAGGGAGGCGTCCAGGAGGCATCCAGGAGGCATCCGGAACAGATGCCTGAGCCACCTCAGCTGCTCTTCTTGATGTGGAGGAGCAGCGGCTCTACTCCGAGCTCCTCCCATGTGACTCCATCCTCACCCTATCTCTAAGGGAGCGCCCAGTCACTCTGCGGGGAAACTCATTTCGGCCGCTTGTATCTGCGATTTCTTCCTTTCGGTCATGACCCAAAGCTCATGACCATAGGTGAGGGGAGGAACATAGATTGATGGTAAATCAAGAGCTTTGCCTTCTGGCTTAGCTCTCTCTTCACCACAACGGTCCGGTACAGCGACCGCATCACTGCCAACGCTGCACCGATCCGCCTGTCAATCTCACGCTCCATCCTCCCCTCACTCGTGAACAAGACCCCGAGACTCTCCACCAACCCGGAGAGGACAAGCCACCTTTTTCCGGTCGAGAACCACCGTCCTGGAGACCAATGGAGCACTTAAAGACTAAATGACCTGATGCAGAAGATGTGGGGAAATCAAATGCTTTTTACCTGAGCTAAACAGCTGACAGTAAAAACAGCGGCAGAGTTAGAGACCAGGAAGTGCTCCGTCTGTCTCTTGGTCTGTGCTGTTTCACTTAAAGAGGAAGCACCATAAACCAGAGCCATTAGCCTCCATTAGAGCAGAGTCACTCGGCTCAAAGAGAAGAGGAGGAATGCTCAACACAACACACTCTGGGACAAATACTGTGGAGCCAGTCGGACTGTTAAATACATTTTTGTCATTATTTTTACAAAAGTGAAAGGTTAATTTGTGAACTTGACATCAACTTAAGACACATTTGTGGGCCTTGCTCATAGCATCATCTTGAAACCTGTTCATATTCATCAATACAGCAAAGTATAACACAAAGGAAGTATTATAATTCATGTATCTGCCCAGAGTTAAACTTTTGAAAGTGGAATAGAGTGGTACAAAATTTAAACTCTACGCTGTACCGTTGTTCCACCCCTTTCTTTTCTATAAACATAGCCGTACCTCTGAGCTCATATTGGCTATTTCGGATTTTTGATATATTATGTAATGATTCTGACATTGTTTTGGATTGTTCTGCCCCAAATCCACCAACCTCCACCCGCTCCATCCATCAGGAACATGACACCCTGACAGAGGAGGAGATACTCTGCTCATCCGTCTGAGATCTGCCCCAAGACCTGTGCTCCGCTCGTTTGGTACAATCATTTCACGAATGATTTCGGAAACCCAAAAGGAGCCTGTTTAGTGAAGTGTGGGGAAAGCCAAGGATTTATTTCATTTGGAGTGGCTGATATGGTTCCAGAGATCCAGAATACACTCTTCTTTAATATTTTCCAAAGATGTGAGTCTGGCCACAGGTGAATCTCCCCAATGGTGGATTGACAGGTTCAGTTATTAGGGATGTGTGTAGAGTCCCTCAGTCGTCCAGGCAGAATCCAGGGGCAAAAGGAGCAATTCAATTTGTCAACTGGGCAAAGGTTTATTTGGTCGAATACGTTCGCTCATCCAAGCTACTTTGCCTGAAGGGAGGAGCTACATTACAATGAAATTACTATGAAACTATCACACCTGTTTATTTACAATTTCTGTTAGCATAGCCATTCAGTGCCATAATGGGTTTTATTTAGGGATGGGGCCGATCCGATCCAGTATCAATATCGTGTTCCATTATCAACGTAATTCACGGATCGGAAATTTCTGATCCATGAGCTATATGTCTGTATATACACATTATCTGCTGAAATGACTCCACGAGTGATTCCCTGTCGGTTGCTCTGCTTCTGCTGCAAAATGTGGAATGGATTTCCTGAACGGAGGCGGATCTCAATGAGACACAGAGTAACGATGAGACACGCCTCCGTTCTGGAAATCCATTCCACAGTTTGCAGCCAGCTAGCAGGTGAACTAGCAGCGCGAGCGAGCAGGAGAACTAACTTTTCATCACAACATGTTCGCTGTGTGGAAATACTTTTTACTAGAAACACCTCAGAGCAAGAGAGCAACGTGCAATGTCTGCAAAGCCGTTATACCGAGAGGCGGAAGCTATTTATCAGAGACTGCGCTACCTGAACTCTACAACCAAGTGTCAACCAGGTTAGCTAATATCACAGAATTTCCTGTTCTTCTGACGTCCTTTTATGACCTATACTTACCTCAAGTTGCCTTTTGGGACACACATGCAAACACTTGTTCATATCATAGGCCTACTTGCCTGTAGAGATGAGTTTATTTATAGTTGTACAAGAATGATGATCATATTGAAAACACACAGTTTTGGTATTAGAATAGTATCGGTATCCGCTGATATCCAAATTCAGGTATCGCGATCGGATCGGACGTGAAAAAAATGTGGATCGTGCATTCCTAGTGTTATTAGGGATGGTACAAGTTCTCGCGAGACAAATTTGCTGCAAGACTGCTTTATATTCGGATCGGACAAAAAAGGATCTCGTGTTGGTGAGTTACAACTTTTTATAGTTTCAAAAAGCAATACTGGAATGTAAACAAAACAATGAAATGGAATAAATAAAGAAGTTGTGAGGCCAAAATTGGAAACTAAATCGCAAAATGTAGGAGTGATGTTAAAATCGTGTCTTATCTTCCGATAGGAGACAGGACTGGGGCACTGTGTGTCTGGTTGAAGTGTAAAGTTACCTGTAACTCAGTTTGTTGAAAGTTTGTTCGTAATTTTTGTAATTTTTTTCTAGACTTATCCATATTTATCTTTAGTTCTTCCAGCTGTGATTGGTGTTTGCCTGTTAATAAAGGTCCAAAACACATTCTAGAATTCAGGGTATCTAGCCTCACAAAGCTACAACTCCAGGACCCACTCTGATCCTCCTGAGCGGCTGTAGCGTTGGTTTTGGAAGCCGCTACACTTGTTCTCATGCACCCAATCTCATATCTCGTCTTGTGTGAATTGTGTCTCTTCCCATCTCTGCGGATTAGCCAGTCAGGGACACCCATAGTCTCTCCACATCAAAACAAACGGCTGCTACGAGGGAAAAAAGTATCACAGGAGGCTGGAAAAGATGGGGGATTTCTGTAGAATCAAAGAGAAAGTCATAAGATATAAAAGGATATTGCGATTGTTTCGGAGATTAGAATGAAGATGAGATTATGGTATAAAATAACTTTGGGGGAAAAAGTCGGCGAAAAGATCTGATAAATAAAACAAACTTGCAGTCCTGTCTTTCAAATATGTTATGCAAAATGATAAAAAAGCCAACCGAAGAAAACCACAACCTGCACAGCTAACTTTTCACTGCTACACTTTTTCAAAGAGTTCTATTCTGCTGGAAAACTGCAGACCTGGCAACTTTGGGTTTCCTTGACCAAAATCCAGCCTCAGATCTGGAGATGGGTTCACGTCTCCAGACATTCTGTGCAGTGGCGTCAAGGAATGGTCTAATTAAGGGGGGGAAAAAAAGGCTAACAAACTTCAGATGAATATTTAATTCCTGTAGTGATTCTGTAAGCAGGTTTAATATTTTACACAACTCTTTGTAAAACGAAACTTTGTGAAATACAGATTTTTTAAGTTTTCATGGAGAACACTGTGGTGAACAAAGTCTGCAATTCATCGCATTTACCCAAGTGAAGAAAGTCATGATAAGACCATTTAGCATTTCAAGTACCACAGAGCTAAACCTGGTCTACAACAGGACTATAAAAGGTCCTAAAATAGGACTAAACTTGGACTAAAGTTTTTAAACTAAGGTTAAACTAAAGAAAAACAATGCTACAGTTTGACGGACTAGCATTGACAGGGACAAGCTTACAGTCTAAAGCCTTATCTCCATGGCGATGTTATTGCTTTTCCTGAAATGTTCCACAGTATAGCATTAACTGCATATGTGCATATCCATGGAGACAAGCAGGCAAAGCCACCAGGTCAAGTGACAGGTCAGATCTGTGAACTGGCGGCGACCCCTAGCATGTTTTATATACAGGGAGTCCTCGGGTTACGACGTTGATCCGTTCTTAAGACGCGTCGTAACCCGAATTTCGTCGTAAACCGGATTTTGCCTTTGATCTTCCAACCAAAGCACCAATAACCTTTCCATCTCAATAATTAGACCACTACGCTGCTTGGTTATCACTGCCGCTTTCATAGGAGTAGATCAGAGCCCACATCAGGTACTTCCGCCCACATTGGACACGCACACGAGGCTGTCTTCTTCTCCCTACAACCACAACAGAGCGTATTCTTGCGCCGTGCGCCGCGCGCCGTTCGTGTTTGTTTACATCTCTTACCACGCTAAACCGCGTAAGACGGAATGACGCGTAATGTATACATATTTTTTTTAATGGGGGCGCGTTCGTAACCACGAAACGTCGTAACCCGAGACCGTCGTAACCCGAGGACCCCCTGTAAGTATTTTTCCAATAAAAACACTTGAGTTCTGTTTTTTATATAACGCTTTTCCAACTTCAAGTCACTCAAAGCGCTTTGCATCAAGGAACCGTTCACCCATTCACACACAAGTTCATACACCAGTGTACGCAGACACTAGGGACGAGGTGGGTTAAGAGTCTTGCCCAAGGATTCAACGACAGGGTTCATCTGTTGGAGTTTGGATCACGACGCCAAACTTCAGATCAGTGGACAAACGCTGCTGAAAGGGTGGCTAGGAACTAAAGATAAAAATGCATTGTGGATGTGCTTGTAGATTATGGCTAAAACTAAACTTCACTGTAATGAACCTGAGTTTTAGTGAGCTGTGTAACGACGTAAACATTCGGCTTGATGTAGCTCCACGGTCTCAGGTCCCACCCCCTGCCTCACAATGAATGGGCGTAATAAGAATCCCGCAGACCGCACTTTTACACCAGACTCTGCTGTGTTCAGTCATCAGGTCTGTTCTAAGAAAATCCAGAGCACAGCCGGAGCCACTGACGAACGACCAAATTAAAATGTTTGTTTCTAACTCAGGCTCAGTGAGAGGCACACAGCACCAGGGGGAGGGCTGAGTGTGATGGAGCAACTTTTAGAAAGTTTCTACATCAGCAGGAGTTAGTCTCTTGGTTTTTCCACCCCTTAGCAAGGAGGTGTGGGGTTTGATTCCCAGACCAGAATAAACTTGTGAAGTGTCTGGCCAGTGTCGGCTACATGCACGACCGGTCAAAAGTTTGGACGCGCTTCTTTCATTGTCTTTTTTCTTTGTTTAGTGATCTCTACAAATATACAACGTAGGATATGTGGAGATATATGGAGCAAATCACTGAAAAATCCAACAAAATATCCACTTGTTGCTTTCTCGACAGCGATGTAAACAATTAGCCTTCTGTCAATGGACTTCAAGATGAAGTCTCCTTAAATGGGTCAAAGAATGTCAAAAATGCAAATCAGTGATCAGCGCAAAGGGTGGTTATTGAAAAAGAAAATTTGATCTAACGCAAATTTTACGTTTGTTGCTACATTCCGCGTGTGCTATTCATAATTCTGATGCCTTCAGTGAGAATCTATTGTGTAAATAATCATGGAAATAATGACACTAAAATGAAAGATGCAAGGGCAGGGCAAGTTTATTTGTACAGCACAATTCATACACAGTCATTCAAGTGCTTTACAGAATAAGAAGAAGAAGTGACTTTATTGATCTCACACTGGAGAAATTCTTCTCTGCATTTTAACCCATCCTATATACAGGGGGTCCTCGGGTTACGACGGTCTCGGGTTACGACGTTTCGTGGTTACGAACTCGCCCCCATTAAAAAAAATATGTATATATTACGCGTCATTCCGTCTTACACGGTTTAGCGTGGTAAGAGATGTAAACAAACGCACGCGGCGCGCGGCGCACGGCGGAAGAATACGCTCTGTTGTGGTTGTAGGGAGAAGAAGACAGCCTCGTGTGCGTGTCCAATGTGGGCGGAAGTACCTGATGTGGGCTCTGATCTACTCCTATGAAAGCGGCAGTGATAAACAAGCAGCGTAGTGGTCTAATTATTGAGATGGAAAGGTTATTGGTGCTTTGGTTGGAAGATCAAAGGCAAAATCCGGTTTACGACGAAATTCGGGTTACGACGCGTCTTAAGAACGGATCAACGTCGTAACCCGAGGACTCCCTGTATACTGTATATATACATATATTAGGAGCAGTGGGCAGCACACACATTAGGGCGCCCAGGGACCATCTCCATGATCTTCTTGCTTCGGTTTGGTCAGGACCTAAGCTGGAGTACCTATGGTGCATGTTTTGGGTTGATGGGGGAAACCGGAGTGCCCGGAGGAAACCCACCCAGACACGGGGAGAACATGCAAACTCCACACAGAAAGGCTCGGGCGACCCGGGGATTGAACCCCAGACCATGCATGCAAACTCCACACAGAACACACACAGAAAGGCCTGGGCGACCCGGGGATCGAACCCGGAACTTTCTTGCTGTGAAGCAAGAGCGCTAACCACTCAGCTACCGTGCCGCCATATACATATACATTAAAATCACAATACAAACAAATCAAAACATAAATAATCATAGAATGAAAGAGAAGTCAAGTCAAAGTCAACTTTATTGTCAATTCTGTCATATATGTTCGACATACAGTGAATCGAAATTCTGTTTCTCCCTGGCCAAGCAGTGCAAAAAGACAGACTGCGTGCACATGGACGAGTGTAATCCGATTGCAAACGGATTGGGATCGTATTGAATTCCTATGCACAGGCTAAGGATCGTATAGGGATTGGTTTCCCGAATCCGATTGGAACCCCTGGTTTAGGGTGATAGCAATCCACTTGGTGCCGCCTTGTGCATGATATCGGATTGGATTGGCGTACTGCGCATGCGCGGGAATTTTCGCCAGGGATTTATAAAAAGAACAAAGACAGGCCTATCAACAAGAACGCCGTGATTTGGAGCTTTTGTAAAAAATAATTTTCCGATCACCGAAGCTGCTCCAGCCTGACGGATCATTTGAACGATAAACACGTCCGGACAAGTTCCATCGTTACCAGTGATAGTGCCCACTTCACCAAACCACCAAACCATGCTCGCAGAATTTGGGAAACGACTGAGCAAAGCGACTGCAGAAAAACCTGATAAACTCAATCGCAAAGTGGGTTCGCTCACTCACAATCTCTATCTCTCAGTCTCTCCCCCACACTCTTAAAATGCGATTAATTTGATTAATTAATTACAAATCCTGTAAATAATGAGATTAATTTTTGAATCGCCTGACAGCACTAGTCCAAACGTTTGACTGGTCGTGTAAGTCGTGCTCTGTTCTCGAGAAGATCACATGTCTACACATCATAGAAGTTTGTGGACATTATGAGGTTTTAAAAGTCGAACATTTTCAGGTTTGTGCCGGAGATGTTTTCATGAGCTCTACTTTTACTTGTCGCTGTGCTGAGACCGTTATTGTCCCTTAGGAAATGAATGGAGAAAGAGCCTGTTATTCCTCTTATCAGACCATCCTAATTACTCACAGATGAGTTTATAAAAGCTTTTCACAACTCTCAGAGACCAAAGTAGAGTTTGGCAGCGACACTAAAGCTGAGAATGTTTCCCATACAGTCCCACCCTCTCTACAGTCAACACTAATTCATGCCATACTGTGTGTTTGTGAGCCAACTGTTATCGTTTCACTTTTTTCTCTCTTTCTTTTTATAATCCTCCAGTGTTTTTGTGGGCCGGGGCTGCAGACCGCTGTGTCTGCTGTGAAAAAAAACACAGAAAACCAAAGTTCGCTTGATTTGATGCGGTTCTGATCCAGAGAAGCTTCATTTAGAGCAGATCTTGAGGGCAGAGGACTGACCGGACAGTTTGGTTTGTGTCGGCTCCTGACTCTTTAAAAGCCCTCACAGAAACATAGAGATAAGTTCATTCATTCATTCATTCATTCATTTTCTTCCGCTTTTTCCATTCTTTGGGTCACGGGGGCAGCAGTCCAAGCAGTGTTCCACTGCCCAGAACACAATGCACCAGCCCTCATGAATCCTCCCGCGGGTGGTGGGTCCACAGGAGGACGGCTCACGTCACAACGGGCCTTGATTTATCTTCTGCCATGGGGGCTACCAGTGTCCGCAGACACTGGGGGCAAGGTGGGGTTAAGTGTCTTGCCCAAGGACACAATGGCAGCGCTCATCTGTGGGAGCTGGGATCACACGCGGGATTCGAACCGCCAACCCCTGGATCACTAGGCAAGCGCTCTACCAACTGAGCTACTGCCGCCCCGGCACTGGGAAAAATAGTACAATAAAAATTTTATGAATACAATAAAATAAAACAAAACAATAACAATAATAAATAAAATAAAAACAAATAAAATAAAAACATAAAATAAAAACAAATAAAATAAAAACAAATAAAATAAAAACATTAAAATGCAAAATAAAAATAAAATATATATAGGAGCTGGAGGAAGTGTCCGGGGTGAAGGAAGTCTGGGAGTCCCTGCTTAGACTGTTGCCCCCGCGACCCGGCCCCGGATAAGCGGAAGAAAATGGATGGATGGATGGAAAATAAAATAAGCCTCGCTTCTGTCAGTTTGTCCCGGGGCAGCTGTGGCTACTGTAGTAACTTCCCACCAAGAAAGTACTATATAATTTAAATGCATTATGAATAAAATTAAACAAAACAAAACAATAAAAATTATTATTAAAATTAAAACAAATAAAATAAAAACATAAAGTAAAAAAATAAAACAAAAACAAATAAAATAAAATAAAACAAAACAATAAAAATAAAATAAAACAATAAAAATAATAAATAAAATAAAAAACAAATAAAATAAAAACAAATAAGAACAAATAAAATTAATTAATTAATTAATTAAAATAAAATAAAATTAAATTAAATTAAATAAGCCTCGCTTCTGTCAGTCTGTCCCGGGGCAGCTGTGGCTACTGTAGTAACTTCCCACCAAGAAAGTACTATATAATTTAAATGCATTATTATTACAGTCATACCTCACCTTACGAAAGACCCAACTAACGAATAATCCAAGTTACGAAACGTGTTTACGTAAAATTTTCGTCTCTGAATACGAAAGGAAATTCAAGTTACGAAACGCGAAATCTCAAAAATTCAAATAATGCGAGCTCGGATGCGCGCTCGGATGTGCGCTCGGCTTCGCAGCAGCCCGAATCTCCCATTCTGGCTCTACTTACGAAAAAATCACGTTACGAAACCACTTCTGGAACGAATTAATTTCCTAAGGTGAGGTATGACTGTATTTGGTTCTCAGATCAGCAGATGTTTCTTGTTGTTTTAGAGGAATATTGCGAGTTAAAATGATAACACAATTGCCCACGGGTGTGATAGATGATAACTGCAGCAGACTCAAGCACTTTATGTCTTCTTTAACAGGTACAAGTGATGTTCTTCTGTTTCTTCTTCACATCTCCTGAGCATGTTCACGAGCTTTGCCTCTGTGTCTGAAGTCTTTACCTGAACAAAATCAATACACCTGGTATTTCCAAAAGCTCCTCTTGAGTTTGAGCCATATTTCCGTTTGGATGTGTAAGCTCTGCATGTTTTGTTTTGATACGGGGCAGTGCCTTTTGGTTCAGATTGGTTTCTCCGTCTGTTCTTGTCCCATTGAAATTCAGTTCAAGTGCTGAGGTACCCAGCTCACATTGTGTGGAATAGGTAAAACGGCACTGCTTTCTCTGCCGCTGCGATGCTAAAAGAATTCAAATTCATCTAGAAAATGTGAACTCGCCTCCACAAACATGAAATATTTGAAAGCGATTGTCCGTCAAGCGGTCATGTCTTTAGTTTTGATAAAGCACTGCATCCGCTGAAAGACTTTAAAGCTGCGTTGTGTAACTTTTCTGGGGGAGGCTCCGTCAAATAAATGCTTTTCTCCATGGAGTTGTTATTGCTTTGTCTGGAATGTTTCACAGTATGGCATTAAACCTTTCTATCTTCATGGAGACCAAACCAGACCTACGTATTTACAGGTCAGATCTGTGGAGAGGCAACCCCGCTCACAGTCAGAATGTCTGTTTTTCTGGGTATTTTTGAGCTGTAAAACCACCTGTAATTGAATAAATGTGAAGTAGAGCTGTTTAATGTCACAAATTAATTACACAATAGTTCTGATTAGACTAAACTACATTACTGTAAAAATGCCTTCTCTGTATTTTGGATGGAGTTTTTTGTGTTAATGACATAGAGGGATTCTCTTTTAAGAACTTCCTGTGTTTTTTCCCACAAACTGCAGCTTAACTGATGTAAAACTCTGATAATTCAGAACTAGAAAAACATGAAAAAGCAAAATGGACTCTTGCGAGCTTTAAGCCATGTTAGAATGTTGTTACCTCCTCAAAAACAGACCTGGAGTTTTTTTGTTTTTTTCCCCCACATGTTTGACTAACCCTTTCTTTTTAGTCCGTAGTGTTGTAGTCAAGACCGCACTAATCAAGACCAAGACTAGTCTTGGGCCCCAAGACTAGGACAAGACCAAGACTTCTGAGGGTCGAGACCGAGACAAGAACAAGACTTTGAAGATTGAAACAAGACCAGGACATTGAAAGACCAAGACTTTTAAAGGCAGAGACAAGACCAAGACTTTTAAAGGCCGAGACAAAAACAAGACTTTTAAAGGTCGAGACAAGACCAAAACTTTGAAAGACTGAGTCAATACCAAGAGTTTTAAAGACTGAGACAAGACCAAGAGTTTTAAAGACTGAGACAAGACCAAGAGTTTTAAAGACTGAGACAAAACTCAGACTTTTAAAGACCGAGACAAGAACAAGACTTTTAAAGACTGAGACTGAGACCAGACCAAGACATTTAAAGACTAGGACATACTTTTAAACCCAGACTTTTAAAGACCGAGATAAAACCCAGACTTTTAAAGACCGAGACAAGACCAAGACTTTTAAAGGCCAAGACCGAGACCAGACCAAGACTTTTAAAGACAGAGATAAAACCCAGACTTTTAAAGACCGAGACAAGACCAAGACTTTTAAAGACCAAGACAAAACCCAGACTTTTAAAGACTGAGATAAAACCCAGACTTTTAAAGACCGAGACAAGTCCAAGACAGGACCAACAATTTAAAGGCCGAGACCAGGACAAGACCAAGACTTTTAAAGACGGAGACAAGACCAAGACTTTTAAGGACCAAGACTTTTAAAGACCGAGATAAAACCCAGACTTTTAAAGACCGAGACAAGACCAAGACTTTTAAAGACTGAAATAAAACCCTGACTTTTAAAGCCTGAGACAAGTCCAAGACTTTTAAAGACGGAGACAAGACCAAGACTTTTAAGGACCAAGACCAAGACTTTTAAAGACCAAGACAAGACCAAGACTTTTAAAAGCCAAGACAAAACCCAGACTTTTAAAGACCGAGACAAGACCAAGACAAGACCACCAATTTAAAGGCCAAGAACAGGACAAGACCAAGACTTTTAAAGACCGAGATAAAACCCAGACTTTTAAAGACCGAGACAAGAACAAGACTTTTAAAGGCTGAGACAAGAACAAGACTTTTAAAGACTGAGACAAGACCAAGAGTTTTAAAGACTGAGACAAGACCAAGAGTTTTAAAGACTGAGACAAAACTCAGACTTTTAAAGACCGAGACAAGAACAAGACTTTTAAAGGCCGAGACCAGACCAAGACATTTAAAGACTAGGACAGACTTTTAAACCCAGACTTTTAAAGACCGAGATAAAACCCAGACTTTTAAAGACCGAGACAAGACCAAGACTTTTAAAGGCCAAGACCGAGACCAGACCAAGACTTTTAAAGACAGAGATAAAACCCAGACTTTTAAAGACCGAGACAAGACCAAGACTTTTAAAGACCAAGACAAAACCCAGACTTTTAAAGACTGAGATAAAACCCAGACTTTTAAGGACCGAGACAAGTCCAAGACAGGACCAACAATTTAAAGGTCGAGACCAGGACAAGACCAAGACTTTTAAAGACGGAGACAAGACCAAGACTTTTAAGGACCAAGACCTTTAAAGACCGACATAAAACCCAGACTTTTAAAGACCGAGACAAGACCAAGACTTTTAAAGACCGAGATAAAACCCAGACTTTTAAAGACCGAGACAAGACCAAGACTTTTAAAGACCGAGATAAAACCCAGACTTTTAAAGACCGAGATAAGACCAAGACTTTTAAAGGCCAAGACCGAAACCAGACCAAGACTTTTAAAGACAGAGATAAAACCCAGACTTTTAAAGACCGAGACAAGACCAAGACTTTTAAAGACCAAGACAAAACCCAGACTTTTAAAGACTGAGATAAAACCCAGACTTTTAAGGACCGAGACAAGTCCAAGACAGGACCAACAATTTAAAGGCCGAGACCAGGACAAGACCAAGACTTTTAAAGACGGAGACAAGACCAAGACTTTTAAGGACCAAGACCTTTAAAGACCGACATAAAACCCAGACTTTTAAAGACCGAGACAAGACCAAGACTTTTAAAGACCGAGATAAAACCCAGACTTTTAAAGACCGCGACAAGACCAAGACTTTTAAAGACCGAGATAAAACCATGACTTTTAAAGCCTGAGACAAGTCCAAGACTTTTAAAGACGGAGACAAGACCAAGACTTTTAAAGGCCAAGACAAAACCCAGACTTTTAAAGACCGAGACAAGACCAAGACAAGACCACCAATTTAAAGGCCAAGAACAGGACAAGACCAAGACTTTTAAAGACGGAGACAAGACCAAGACATTTAAAGGCTGAGACCGAGACAAAACCAAGAGTTTTAAAGACAAAGACCAAGACTTTTAAAGACCGAGACAAGACCAACACTTTTAAAGACCGAGACAAGTCCAAGACTTTTAAAGACAGAGACAAGTCCAAGACTTTTAAAGACAGAGACAAGTCCAAGATCAATCTCGAGTACTACGACGCGAGTACTAGTCTGTCTGATCTCCAAAGCTCCAAATACTTTTAGTTGAGTAGAGATTGGCAGTTCCAGTGATCCAAATGATTCTAGTGAAGATGTGTGGAGTTTAAAAACACAGTACTTCCTATATTACCACGTGACATCACAAGGTGGAACAGAGTGTTTACAGTTTGAGAGAAGAACTCTAAAGTCTAAATATGCAGGGTTTGTGTGTTAAACATGTGTGAATGAAACAAAACACAACCCCAGGTGTGTTTGTGACGAGGAAACTATTATAACAGATCAGAAAATAGCGTGATATGAGCCCTTTAAAAACACCAGTCTAAAGCTGACACCGTAGCACCAGCGACGCAGATCGTGCAGTGACAGTAAGTGCTTTTCAGAATACAAGTCAAGGCAGAAGCACGCCTAATGGAGCGCTAATTCGCTGACAAACACCACACGTATCCCTAATACTACAAAAGTGGGGACAGAACAGGCAGATTCGAGCAATTTTGATGCACTTTGAGAATCAATGTGAAACTTTCTGGTCTTTTTGACTTTCAGTGGAAAATGAAATGTGTTTTTGAGCAGAAGACAGCGCCGTCTCTATTCACGACGGTGGAGGGAGACTGTAAAGGATTGATTTTTATTTTCTCGGTTTGTCAGATGTTTTTCCTGTTTGAGATGTCCCTGAATTCCCCTGAATTGGCCCACATTGTGCGCCTTCCTTTCAGCCGCTCTGCTCCTCTGCATCGTCTTAAATAATGGAAGGAGATGGGTCCTTTTCTGAGCGGAGCTTTTAACGCCGGGCTGAAAGTAGGAGCCACCGGGCTGGACTTTACAGGGTACAGAAGTTTGCATCTTATAAATTTAAATAGATTTTTTATATTTCCTATATGCATGTTTTGGAAATAAGAATAGCAATGGCATCATACAAAGTGTATCGACTTTAGTCTGACCCAGTGTTCGTGATTATTAAAAGTTTACACGCAAAAACAGAACATCGACATTTAGTAACATTTGGAAATCAAAATAAAATACAGAATGCATGAAAAAAAATGTAATTTATTGTTTGTGTCATGGCTTTGAATGGTCAAACCTCTTGTAGAACAATTAAAATATATAGTAACAATAATAAATACATGAATATTTGTCTTTTTGCAAACATAATCTTCATACCATTAGTTAAAGTTCCTATATTACGCAAAATTGAATCTTGTGAGCTTTATGTCATTATGCTGTTACCTTCTCAAAAACCTACCTTGATTTGTGTTTTGGTTCATTCACATGTGTTTGAGTAATCCTTTATTATTAGTGTGTCTAAAAAAGCTCAAAATGCAAAGCTCAAATAAGATAAGATAAGACTTTATTGACCTCACACAGGAGAAATTCACTTGCCACATTAGCTCCAGGCAGCTTAGTGCAAAAGAAAATTAGAACAACAAAAAAAAGTGCATACAGACAAGATAAGTAATAATAAAATAAATAAATAAGAAAAATGTAGAACAAATGTTGTGTTCCACCTTATGATGTCACGTAGTGGTAAGTTAAAGTTCAAAGTCAGCTTTATTGTCACAAACCATATGTACAGGTTGCACACACAGGATTTGAAATTGCAGCGCCCCCTAGGCCCACAGTGAACATAAAACATCTGATAAACAAGACAATAAACACCATGACTAAAACATCACATATACCCATAGCTAAAGTACTTGTATATAATACAAATAGGTAAAACACACGATTAGCCGTGTCTCAATTCTCAGAGTGCACAGTTCGGAGCGTGGTTTTAAGGGTACTCAGACTGCAGTCAAGACTGTGCATACTTGCACAGCCCTGAGTGCAGTCTGCGGACCGCATGGGCGTCGGCGAAATGCGACAGGTCTCGCAACTACCAGATGCATCCGCCGACTCCATTTTCTCCCGTAGAAGAAGTAGTAGCGCGCGGTGCATGCTGGGATATATGAGTGCGCGAAGTGTGCATTTTCACGCAGTTGGTCCACGCCCCGATTTCCATGGAAACGACTGTGGTCTTCAGAATGCGTGTTAACTGTACATGGGACAAAAAAGAAATGGGACAGCAGTTGTCGCTCCGGAAGTGACGTACATGCCCTTAAGACCACGCTCTGAACTGTGCACTCTGAGAATTGAGACACAACTAATGTATAGAGTAATAAAGCTCAAATGGTGTCATTTAAGCAGCAGTGTCAGTGTCATTTAAGTGTCATTTAAGCATCAGTGCCATTTAAGTGTCAATTAAGCAGCAGCATCGTTGGGGGAGGGAGGGCAGGGAGAGAGTTGAGCGTCCTGACAGTTTGGTGGATGAAGCTGTCTTTCAGTCTGCTGGTCTTGGCCCTGAGGCTCCTCAGTCTCCTTCCTGATGACCGCAGACTGTCATTGAGCCACGTTTCCACGAATACAAGGACACAACTCTCTCTCATTCACTGCGTGCACAAGGACGACTGGAATCCGATTGCAAACGGATTGGGATCATATCGAATTCATGTGCACAGGCTAAGGATCGTATAGGGATTGGTTTCCCGAATTCGATTGGAACTCCTGGCTTAGGCCGATAGTAATCCGCTTGGTGCCGCCTTGTGCACGATATCGGATCGGATTGGCGCACTGCGCATGCACGGGAATTTTCGCCAGGGATTTCGCCAGGAAGTGGCAGGAGGCGCCGACACCGTCATAAGTAACGATTGTGGCCAGAAAAGATTAAATCATGGCTGCGAAGAAAGAATGCACAACACGTACACCAATGCTGCTCCATCAAACTCCTCGAGCGCCATCTTTGTATACTGCCACATAGTTTGTTGTGTTTTTATTGAGTAGCCATCACCCGGAAGTAGTTGGACTACAGCACCATATAGCATAGCGGAGCCGGCCAGGTCGCTGACCATTATCCGATTACACGAGTTTCATGTGCACTGGGATCTAAGAACAGACCACCCGCCAAGTAACGGGATCGGATTTGGAGAAATCCAATCCGATCCTACCCTGTGCGCACAGTGACTAACTGTAGAGTAGCTACCTTTTACCTTTAGAGATTGACAATTCCAGGGCTCCAAATGATTCTTGTGAAGGTGTATGAAGTTTAAGAACATAGTGGAGCACTTCCTGTACATGACATCACAAAACGGAGCAGCGTGTTTTCAGTTTGGGGGAAGAACTCAGCCTAAATCTGCAGAGTTTGTGTGTTAAACATGTGAATGAAACAAAACACAACTCCAGGTGTGTTTGTGACGAGGAAACAACATTTTAACATAGATCAGAAAATATAAATATATATAAAATATGGGTTCTATAAGTCCACGGTGTACTGTCTGCTTCTAATTATAAACAGTGTTATAGTCCAAAAATCAGGATGTGTGCATTAGCCTGCTAGTTGTTTAGCATTACCGTGATGGCAAAACCTTACTCTGGTCTGTGAAAGTTGTGAAAAGCATTTTTAAACTAATTTCGGTGAATAATGAGGACACTCTGAATGCATAAGGAAAGTGAGGAAGAACTTTGGACCACAGCAAACGGTTTTAAATGAAATATTTCGTTTTTTCACGTTTTTAAGACAGTAAAAATCAGATGCAGATGCCTTTAAAACCGCATTAATCTTTCTTTCATAAATGCCTGGAAGACGAGAGTTGTATCATCGATCGCTTCTGTCTTCCCCATCCACACGCAGATATATTTTCATGTTTCTCCACTCCTTCATCAACCTGACACTGCATCCTGTCTTTTGATTGACAGGTGAGACAGCCAATTAGAGCCGAGCGAGGGATAACGTTTTTAAAAAAAATCCGAAGTAGACAG